>CAIGRT010207737.1:0-16024 GCA_903798405.1 Fraxinus platypoda
AACACGTGAAATAATGGAAATAATATTTTTCTATATACGTACAAAGAAGGAAAAATATATTCCCAAAAATTTTAACCTAATTTGGTCACAAAATCCAACATATCTTGGCTTCTCCATCGCCGCCGACACAGGTGGTGGCTCCACTGTAGAAGATTAGCAGTCACATTATCTTCCCTACTCCAATGCCAGGCTAGTTACAATACACGCTTCCCCTAGAAAGCAAGAAATATGTGTCATTTTTCAGCCAGCTGATGAACATCAGCGACTTTCTTTGCGTTTTGACATATTGATGGCTGACATTGCTCGAAGCTTGGATTTAAAGAACAAGGACAATACCCAAAATCTGACGTATGAGGCTTGACTTCCATGTGAAGTAGTTAGTGCCTCCCTTCTGCAACCAGGTACCTGCGTTAGAACAGTTTACACCCAATCAATATTTTGGATAGATTCCCTGAACCCCTTCCCTCTTCTGTATTCAAGCATATATTAACTCGTGCTCAGAAGAAAATTAAGGGATAGAAAAGAAAAAAAACTAAATTTATGATTGTGGTGAAATAATAAATTGATTTGTATGATAAACATGTTAAAAGCATGTTTATGTAATTTTAATTATGGTTATTTAAGTAAATAAAAAAATGCTTAAATTTGTGGTGTAACTAACAATATTTGTAGTGGTAATATAATTACCCTTTTAATGGGGATAGATATAGAACGTGATGGATATAAATAACGGCGCCTCTAAAAACTCGGTTTAGTCAGACCAGGGCAGCTGGTTCAACTGATGAGCTGATTATATTTTTTCTGAGAATGATGCTATTACATAATACTGACATTTCTATCACCTGGTTGTTTCATATGCAACTGAATACAAATTATTGTTAAGCTTTTAATATATTCTGCTATTTTATGCTGGTGTCTAGTATCTTGGAAGATTTTGATCTGCAAGCTATTGTGCTCTCATTGATCTGATTTTTCCTTCTACTGCACGTGATTTGCACATGCAAGCAGCCAACTTCCTTCGAAAATAGAAACAAGGATGGACCCACCGGCGGAGGAAAGGGGGTCCCCAACTTTTGGGGAATTTTGTTTCTTTTTCTAATTTTTTTGGGGACAAAATCATAATAGATTTAGCCCTTATTTGAGCCTTATTTTTTTTATCAAAATGCATTTTTGAACCGTAATTTAACCTCATTACAAATACACATTTTTCAATAAAATAATATTACAGCAAATATAAATTTTTCCTTATTTTTTAACCATATATTATCAATCATAACACTATTGCAAAGTGTATTTTTTTAAAGAAAAAAAAAATAAAAATATGGGGCTCAAACAAGCCATTAACATTTTCTCCCAACTCTTTGGGAATTTTTATTTCTTTTTCTAATATTTGTTTTTGACAAAATCACAATAAATTATCTCTCTCTCTCTCTCTCTCTCTCTCTCTCTCTCTCTCTCTCTCTCTCTCTCTCTCCCCNTCTTTTTCTAATATTTGTTTTTGACAAAATCACAATAAATTATCTCTCTCTCTCTCTCTCTCTCTCTCTCTCTCTCTCTCTCTCTCTCTCTCTCTCTCCCCCCTATTTTCAAACAATCTTGCTACACAAACACTTTATTAGACATTCTGCTTTACATTATATTATGCGCCACACAATTTTACCATCGATTTCTCCGACACTTAAAACAAGCAATGAACTCGATTTTGCTACCTATTTAAATTTCATTCAAGATGTATAAAAATAATGTAAAAGTAGCATAACTGATTTTCAAAACTCTAACCCTTTTAATTCTTCAAAATCTGTCTATAGTTTCTCCATAAATTATTACATCAACTACAAATGTTCACTTCCCAATCAAATTTCCAACTAAATATGACCTAGACATGTTTTTTTTTCCTGCTAATTTGCTCTAACATTGATGCAAAGTAACTGTAATTACAATACCATTGAACTCATCTACCATTACAATTCTTGCACTACATCATTTTGCCAGACCTCAACTTTTACCTTTAAAAATTGAAAGGTAGCAAGAAGGCAGATGACAATTATAATTTCAAAAATTTATTTTTTGACCAAAATCTAAAGTGAGAGAAAATTGGTTCGGATTACATTTATGCTATAAATTGGAGAGAAAAAGAGAACAAACAAATGAGTCAAAACTTAAGTGTTTATTTTATTGATAATCAAAATCCGTATTCATAAGCTTCAAAATGAAAGTTACAATTGAAATGAAATAAACTCTCTAAACTAGATAAGACTTATCTATGCATGATGATAAGACTACATAATCATCAATATTTATCTTATAGTTTTACAACACTCTCCATTTGATAATTATTTGCACAATAACTATCTCATTGAAATATTGTTTGACCAACCCGATGGAAGAAATACCAACAAATGAAAAGAGTACAAATAATTTAGATTAATAAGATGTTGCATCATTAAAATCTTGTCAAGAAAATATAGTTGGACAAAACTTGATCAAAAGAAAAAGAGTACATCTAGTCTCCTAATTTCAATAAGTGAAAAATCTTGTATCAAGCGATTCATGTCTTGTACATCAATATCTTCAATATTTAAATTT
Organism: Fraxinus platypoda; assembly: GCA_903798405.1. Taxonomy (NCBI): domain Eukaryota; kingdom Viridiplantae; phylum Streptophyta; class Magnoliopsida; order Lamiales; family Oleaceae; genus Fraxinus; species Fraxinus platypoda. The sequence continues at coordinate 2,587 of CAIGRT010207737.1, forward strand.
GTAGTGAAGCATGTCTCATGTTGTCTGCATAGTCTTCAAATAATATCATCTTCATACGAGATATTTATCAGTCTTTGATGATTAGTGACATGTTGAAAAATAGTTTTTGTTGATCTCTTCGTAAGTTTCATATATATAAGAGTATTATTATGAGGGTAAATGTCTTGTATATTATGGATATTCATTATACAAAGAATATGTCTCGTTAAAATTTTCTTAGGAAAAATAAGGAAAAAGAGTACATTATTCTTTTAAGTATGCTACAAAAGTTGTCTCGTTAAAAATCTTGTCAGAAAAATCCAATGGGACAAAACATTGGTCAAGGAAAAACGAGTACAACCCGTATTTACTCCCCCTCATAATAATATTACTTGAATTATATGTTCCAAACATATTAAATCTTTTAATTTAATGCCAGATAAGTTGGCTATAATCAAATTTATTATATGCATATCAAGTTTCATGCATTGGCAAATTAATAGAGACGTGTGATTACATCTACCACATGATAATTTATCTATTTATAAATCTTTGCGAAATTCATTATGTGAAGAGTCGTACATTTCATACTACGGCTTTATTTTTCCTAATTTCATTTCGTATAAGTACCTTTAGGTGTTCACATTAGGTTTCTTTAGTAAATTCAATTTTACTAAGATCGCGTCCAAAAACTTAGATTTCTCTAGTAAGTTCAATTTTACTAATATCGCGTTCAATTTTACTAAGATCGCGTCATTTTATTTGGCTAATCATTGCTTCGATCGATATATTTCGATGAATTTTTTCGATTCCTCACTATTCACAATATGATGTATTACGTCGTGTGCAAAAGTGTTGTCGACAACTTTTTCTTTTCGATTCTACTTCTTTCTTCATAATGACATAACTTATTGAGATATCTCAAGTTTTCAACATATCAGGTGCCTGAACTTCTTCTAAGGTTTTATAATTTGTTCTGTCTAAATATTCATAAAAAGTGTATGTCTTCTTAATGAGACCATATTTACTAATTGCTCCATTTTTCGTTTGGAGATTTTTATATTAGAATTAAATACATCATGTTAATTCAAGTTAGAGGATTTAAAACTGGCATGTGAGATATTGTTGAATCTCTTTGGTCTGTAAATGCATTTAAATAAAATTTCTTTCGAACTTCTAGTTCGAATTATCATTTGCAAGGATTTAAATAATGATGCATTTGTAAATTATTTCTAGCTTCCTAATTTCTCCCCTAATTTTGAGAGAATTGTCCAATGAAATTGACAATTAGCAAATCGCTTTACGAAATATCATATAGTGATTCAAACTACTCATTTATTCTTAGCATTCTTACCTTCCACCTCAGTGCAAAGTGGTTGATCAATTTTATATACACTACAATATCAAAATAATTAGATAGAAAAATTAGGATATGACCATAAGCCAATTATAACAAGGAGAACTATGATGTTGGCATGATGCGTAATAGCATTCCCTAAATAGAAATGAAATGTACTTTGTTCTCAATTAAACTAATAGGAGGTCTTTAACAAGTAATAGTGTTAAATCATTTATCGAATTCTCAACTAACATTTACTAAAATGTTGAGATTTAGGATCACTAGCATTAACAAGACATACCGCCTTGATTGTATAATCTGAAAATTTTGTTCATAATTTAAAATTTGAGTAGTAATTTCGTAAACTTTAGGCTGCGAACACCATGCAATTAACTAGTGTATGTATCAAATCTATTAGATATAAATAATATCTAGATGGTCAAAGTTTAGGGTGATGGGGTCCATTTATCAGCCTGATTAATTTTAAAAAATATAGGAAAATTTCACTCCCTATTTTAACTAGTGATGATCAAATTTCGATAAAGGGAATAAATATTATATAGGAATGCATTGGATTGAAAAATCATCTAGTTCTTCATTGAATGTTTGAATTATCAATTTCACATTATTATTAATTCAGTGATGATCTAACTAGACATGACAAACAATAAAATAAAAGAGTTATTAAATTTTTGGTTCAAAACAATATTTATCAAAATGGTTACTTAGGTTGTATAGTGTACCAATTAAGAAACACTATTACAAACTTTATAGGTTTCTTTTTTATTTAGTGGAAAATAAATTGCTAATAATAGTAAGTTTATCCCTTCATATCATACAATATTGACTCTTTTGAAGTCTCAAAATAATATTTTAGAAATATCGTTATAAATAAACTATTATTTCTTTAGTATCAATTTAATTAAAACTACAATTCTCCAGGATCAATACAATATTAACATTGAAATGTCTAAATTGGGATTCTTCAAAAATAATCATAAAATATTCTTAAAGAATATTAATAAATATAAAATTGTACTTATTTGAGAGTAACACAATATTCTTCAAGAATATTGATTTGTATTAATAGATTCAAACAAATCTGCAATATTCTTCCAGAATATTCAAAATCGTACTTCATTCCAAAATAACAATAATATCATACTCTTCGTGAGTAATAACAAATTATTATTTAGAATAATAAATTATGTAAGGATTTACTCTTCATAAGTAAAAACATAATTTATATTAGATTTTATATTATTATGCTCTTTGAGAGCAAGTAAAAGCTAACTAGAATATTAATGAAAATTATAATGTGCTACTTCGAAAGCATGTTATATTTTATTATTACTTCTTCAAGAGCAATATGTCAATATTCTACCAAAATATTGAAAATTATAATCATGCTCTTCAAGAGTAAGTAATATTTTTCTATAATATTAATTATAATATTGTGCAATTTCAGGGATAACAACTAACTATTATTTTGAAACATTAGCTCTTCATGAGCCATATATTTGCTTCTTCAAGAGAAATATATCAATATTCTTTGGATTATTGAAAATCATAATTCATACTTTTACCCAGAAATCGATCAATATTTTTCTAAAATATTGAAATTGTAATATCATGTTATTCTGGAGCAATTAATTATTAACAATGTTGTGCGACTTCAAGAGCACCAACAAACTATATTTAAAAACATTAACTCTCTAGGAGTATGTTTTATAGTTGAATATTAATTATTTGTAGAGTTATGTTTCTTCTGGAGCAATAGCATGATCAATTTAAAGTTTATAAAAGAACATAAAAAATATTTAATCACGTTGTGATAGAATAAAAATAAAATTTATATATCAATACCATAAAATAATATTTAATCAATTTATATAACCACATATTATTTTCATACAAAGATAATAATCTACGTCATTAGTTTCATCATACAATCACGAGATAATGTTTACTTTAATTTAATATGCAACTAAAACTACTATAAAACATTACTTTTAACAATTGAGGTGCATAATGGGATGTAAATAAATTCACTGGAATATGCATTCCAACACATACTTACAGATTAATTTTACTATACAAACCCCATGCAACTAAATTTTAATGGATGAAAGAAATGATTATGTTACAAGACATACATGCAAATTCCGTCATAATATTTAAGTAAACGGAAGACATAGGGGATTTTCAAAATTGAGTGCAAGATATTGAATATTCTAATTAAGTGCAGAATTGAGAATTTGGGTGCAGAGACGTGTAATATTAAAATAATCACAATGTGAAATTGAATAAAAATTTTGGTGCAGAGAGTTTCAATCGCTAAAATCGTTTGTGCTAATAACGTGTTATAAATTAGAAGGAAAAAATAACAAATAAATTATTCAAAACTAAATTGTGTATTTTATTGATAACCAAAACCTATATTTATAAGGTTCAAAATGAGAGTTATAATTAGAATGAAATAAACTCTTTAAACTAGATAAAACTTATTTATGCATGATGATAAGATTGCATAAACATCTATATTTATCTTATAGTTTTACTACAATTTATAATTTATTTTTATTTTGTCTGATTTATATTCGGGAATGGTCTTTAAATTTTGTAGATTGAATTATGTAACATAAATTTTGAATGAGTTATGTTATATGGAATGATTTTTGAATTGTGTATATAGAATGAGTCTGAAATGATTTTGTCCAATTTGGCTTACATTTATTTAATTGTGTTTATTTGAATTGATTATTAGTATTAAATATTGGTTGAATGTTTTTCTTATTGATAACTTGAATGGATTGTTTTAATTGACTGTTTGTAATGGACAAATTCTTAAAATGTAAATATGTATTTTTTATGATGAGCAAAAATAATGTTCAATATAAAAGTGATGAAAACAATGTTGGATATGAAAGAGATCGCCGAACCTGGTGATGAAATGGATGTTGGGGATGAAACTATTGAAACTGATTGAACTAATCTTGGAGATATTCTGGCTGAACTAATGCTGAGGATTTTGAGAATGAAAATGCGTAGAGAACAATTGTAATATGATATCGAATACTTTTATATTTTTCATAATATTTTTGCAAGTTTGATTGTGCACCTAAATCAAAATATCTACGTCTGCTACTCGATAGATCCACATAACATTCATTGTGGAACCCAGATTGATACCATAGTCGGCGCATCCTTTTGTCGAAGAGTCATAATTTTTTTTAAAAAAAATTAAATTTCTTGTTTCAGTCTATAATATAATTTGTTCACTGACAGGGTAGCGTTGCTGTGATCGGTGGACGTAGCATGAATTTTTTGTTGCTTATGAAATAGATGAATTATAATGTTACCTAGTGGATCCCTTTTCCAATTTTCGACACACATATATACACACACACACATACAAACAATGATCAAATATTGTGACAAGAAGAGTGAAAATATAATAATGGGTTGGTAATTGGTTTAATCAAAGAGATACAATGTAAGTGTTGAGACTCGAACCCTGTATACGCCCTCACAAAATCAGAAAGTGGTTGTCGCACTTTCTGAAACAACAACTTTGCTAGTGGACGCCTTTGCTAAGATCTTGACATGTGGCTTCATCTTGGCTGTTGGATTGGCATTGGATGGTTACATTGTATCTCTCTTATATGTTGTTTCACTTGGCATATTGATTGCTTCGACTTCTGAGATTTTTGTGAGAGGGAGTTTTACTCTCGTTGGGTAGAGTTTGATCTAAAATCTTCTTCTCCCTTGAACATCTCATTCGAGACTGTGATATGTTAGTTTAGCCTCCAAATCTTTATTTTCTTAGTGAAATCTGTAAGAACGAGATGGTTCTTATACTGTAATATTCAGAGTGATGAGTTGAGGTTACTTTTGTGATTCCTTTATAGATCGACATTTTTCTTGAAAGAGACAAGTCTCATGTACTATCTTTGTAACCTTCGTAGTCGTTTTTTGGGCTATATAATGTAACCGAGCTATATCCAATTTAATGAATATTCAATATGGGATTAGGTGTTAGAAACGGTCACCGAACCCTTTAGGGTTATGTTCGAAACATGTCTTGTGTTTAAACTTTTAATTTCTACAAGTTTTACTTTTTGTTGAGTTGATATTATTTTGTATCTTGAATTTAGCTCCTGTTTGGTACCGATTAAAATTTAGATTTTAATCTATGTCAAGTCAACAATCACAACTTTTCAACCACACATTTCATCAATATCTATCAAAATTTACTAAAAATCTGATTTTAATTTCTTCCGAACAGAGACTTAGGCACCGTTTGGTAACCATTATTCTAGAAAAAAATGCATTCTTTGTGTCAAATCACACATTTTTTGTGGTTGAAAATGAAGGAAAAGTTATTGATGTGATGGAAAATATTATTTTATTGATGAATGTGTGGTTGAAAATTAGTAGAAGAATGAGAATGAAAAAAAGAATGGATACCAAACAGAGGCTTAATATTGTGTTTCTGGGCTTTTCAATGATGTGCCTAGACCTACTGAACAAGATACCAAATCTTAAAGAAAGTGTTAGATCTGTTGTAGATCTGAAAATTTTTGAAACTGTTGTTAAGCAAAATTGAAAGATATCGAGTTTTTATAAACTCGTTAGGTGAGATCTTTAATTTTTGTAAAGTTTACTTTCCAAAATTAGGGTTTTTTAAAAAAAAAAAATCCCTTGATTTACCATACACTGAGACTTCCTAGAGATTAATCTTTGTCCGAAGGCTCCTATGAGGCCTTGAGAATCTGACATAAATCTAGTACGGGTTTGTATCTGGAGGATCTTGATGAAGAAATCTCTTAAACATAGACTTGTGATCTCTGTTATTGTGTTCTCTATTTGGTCTTGCTCTGCTGTATTTAAAACTTGCTAAATTTGTGAAATCTAGTGTTATTAAGTGTATTATTGTGATTTGCGATTGATACCAATCTGTATTCTTGCTATTCTTCGGATTTTACGGGAGATATAGATAAAAGAAAATCAACATCATCCTATTTCTTTACTTCGTGTGGTACTTTAATTAGTTGGAAATCTCAACTTCAAAAGTTTGTGGCTTTGTTCTCAACTGAAGCAGAATACATTGCTACTTCTAATGTTTTTAAAGAAGGTATTTGGTCGAGTGGTTTATTGAATGAACTTGATTTTGTTGATGAAAATGCAATTCTATGAACTTGATTTTGTTGATGAAAATGCAATTCTATTCTCTGATACCAAAGTGATATAAAATTGAGTAAAAATCTCATGTTTCATGATTGGATTAATCACATAAACATTAAATATCATTTCATAAGAGATATTATTTTAAAAGGAATATTGAAAATTGGTAAGGTTGCTACCCAATTTAATCATTTAGATATGGGGACAAAAATAATACATTTAAACAAATTTCAAAAGTGTTTGAAGTTATTATATGTTGATACTTTGAGCTGAACGTATAGGTACAGTGAACAAATGAAATATGAAATTGTTGGTAATGCTCATGGCTGCACTCTTAGACCCAAATTCTTGGTAGCGAGGTGGAGAATGTTGAGACTTGAACCCTGTATGTGTGCTCCCAAAATTTGAAAGTGAAAGTCGCACTTTCTAAAATAGCAACTTTGCTAGTGGACGTCTTTTATGAGATCTTGACATCTCGCTTCAACTTGGCTATTGGATTCGCATTTGATGGTTACATTGTATCTCTCTTATATGCTATTTCACTTGGCATATTGATTGCTTCAACTTTTGAGATTTCTGTATGAGTGTTTTACTCTCTTTGGCTAGGGTTTTATCTAAATCTTATTGTCTCTTGAACATCTCATTTGAGAACGTGATCTGTTAGTTAGCCTCCGATTCTTATATTTTCTGAGTGAAATATGTAAGATCAAGAGGGTTCTTATGCTGTGATATTCAGAGTGCTGAGTTGAGGTTTCTTGTGTGTGATTCTTTAGTGGATCGGCAGTTTTCTTGAAAGAGATAAGTCTCTTGTATTATCTTTGTGTACCGGTTAAACTTTGTAACCTTCGTTGCCCTTTTTGGGGCTATATAGTGCAACCGAGCAATATTCGATTTAATGGACGCTCAACACGGGATTTGGCGTTAGAAGTGGTTGTCGAACCTCTAAGGCTACGAATGAAACATATTGTGTTCAATCTTTTAATTTCTGCAAGTTTTACTTTCTGTCGGTCGATTTTAGATTATTTTGTATCTTGAATTTAATATCATGTTTCTAGGCTAGCTTTTCAGTAAGAAATAGGTAGAGGTAATGATGGAGGGTTTTGCCATTGGGTGCAAAAGTGATTTAAAGATTTTTAATTCTTATCAATCTTTAAAACGTGTCATGGTCAACATGTTTACTAAATGTAAAACCATTCTATCTCCGAGTTTGAACAAAAAAAAAAACATTTAGCGATTGTCATGTTATGATCCTACGTCCCATATAACTATAATACAAATTCAATTAAAGATTGCGACAATAGTAAATGTATCTACATCTACAAGACTGATCTCCTATTTTTAGTGGGTAAGATAAAAATTTTGCAGTGTTGTTGATGCGGTATGAGAACTTTATTTATGGGTTTTCTTACAACATTAGCTATGAGAAGTTTTTATCATGTCCCTAGTGGACGGGAGATTATTTTCATCTCTACCTATTATCTAATCGTTAGATTTTATTTTGGTTATATAACTTGTATCTCAATTTGCTACAAATTCACGAAGCAATGATATTGGCCAATTATTTCAAAAACAATAAAGAGTACAATTAAATCAACACATGAAACAATTAAATTCCATAACTTGAGAACTAAAATTAGAAGGTTTAATATTAGATTACATCGTTCATTCTTGTTAGAGAATTAGTTGCATATAATAGAAGGAGAAAAAATATAAGAAATAATTAGACTACATCCCTAGATTTCAAGGAAGAACGGAAAGATCTTAAACCAAAACTCGCTTTGTTCCACTTCAAATTCTAGTTTCCAGATTTGTTTCTCTATCAATCTATTTTGTAACCCCTTTTTATGACCTAGATGAGGCCCTTAAATAGCAGTGGAAGTACCTTGGGATTTGTGACTCGAAAAGGGATCAAAATAATTAAGAAAATCATAAAAAAATAATGAAAGAAGCAAACTGCTTATAAGCTGGACTTGTCTTGGATGGACACGGTTGACCGTGGACAACCCACGGTGAGTTTCAGAATTTAAGTTTTGATTCCCACTTCACGGTTCTCATCTTATTTTGGTTCTTTTTTATCCAGTTTTCCAGTATTGCTCACCGCAATTTTTGAAAACTTCCATATTGGTTACAGATCCTCCTTAATCATCGGAAATTGGTCCTCGACAAGTTTCATAAGATATACAAATCAATCCCCAAATTTTACAAAAGCTGAATTTCACATTAGAAACTTGCGACTTCCCTCCAATTTCTCTCTCAATGTTTCTTATGAATCTTGTGCAATTTGATTAGCATTCGTTTGCTCCAAATCAACTCTAGTTAAGTTCAAAATCCTGTATTTTTGTGCTAGTGTATCTAAGTCCGGATTTTACCCGTAAATGCTATATTTATACTAAATTATGTCAATTAAAAGTTATTTATCATCTTGCTATATGTACATCAGGGATTATATAATGAGTTACATAATGTCATATGACACTACCATTTGTCAGTTTAAAACACAATCAATTTTTTCATCCAAATTTTTTCTTCTACATCATATTATGTAACATTTTATGTACAATTTTGATGTACAAGTAACAAAATTCTATAAAAATACTTTTCAATTATCCAAAAAGGACAAAACAAAAGGATGGTCTAATTGATTGATTACTAATGCAACAAAACTCCTTAGTGTTTGTTTGGTGAAATTATTTGAAGTAAAAAAATGATTTTTTTCATTGAATGTGTAATACAAAATGAAGAAAAATTGTGTCTCTATGTGCAAAATTATTTTTATGTGAGTGCATGTTGAAAATGAATTGAAAGAAAATTAATTTTCAGATAAGATATGCCAAACAAACTCCTGACTAAGAAATAAGTTTTGTTTGAACTATTTAGTAGAATTGGGATTTAAACAACACTATCATATTCTGATAACCTACAGAATATATTGAGTTAAAATTTCATAAAAGGCGTGATTAAATTTTCCAATGTTATTTAAACGTAAATTCCATTAGGTGGCATTAACTTGGTCTTAGATCACAATTCACGTACTTAAATACTAGCTCTAAAATGAGTTTAATATCATTCCTTTATTTTTTTTTAATGATTTAACACAAATTATTAATCGACTTCTAAATGTGTTTTCACTTCTATCCCTCAACTTATTAAAATTATCAAACTAAAGAGACCCAAATCAAAATCTTTAGCATCCAATCTCCAATGATCATTCTCATCCCTAAATAATCTTAATTCGTCACTTTCTTGTCTAAAAATAAGTTTCTCACTATTTTTAATTTATTCCCTATTTTCATTTATTTCATTTAAGTCCTCATAAATTGAAAAAGGCTTTAATATACCTAAAACTTCTTAAACTCACGTGTAGACCACATATCTTATTCTATTAAATTTTGGGGTATTATAAAGCATTTCTATTTGTGCTTCTACACTCCGCAAAAAAATATTACTTGTAACTATAGCATAGTAGATTGTAATTAGCACATAATGTCCTTACATTTCACTATTATTGTGAAAAAGTCATTACCTTACTTTTTGACATTTTCACTCTAATTTCTACATTTATTTAGCAAAATGTTCTTTCCATCCATTTTCTCAATTAAAAATTGTGAAACGACGAATATATCTTTATATTCCAATAAAACAAAAGGAAAAAGAAAGAACCAATTGCAACCAAAGTTTCAAAATTTTAAAAAAAAGTGCAAACGAGTCCCAAATAAATTATTAAAAGAGTAATTAACACATAATGTCTCCACCTTTCATTCTTATTGTGAGAAATGTCCCTACTTTTCATTTTTGACATTTTCACTATTAATTACACATTTGATTGCACAAATCATCATTTTTATCCAATTTCTCAATAGAAGGCTATGAAATGATGAATATACCCTTCTATTTAAATTAAAAAGTTAAAGAAAATTGTTTTTTTTTTATTTCTAATTGTTTAATAAATTATTTGGGGCTTGATTGCATTTGTAAATTTTTTAATAATTTATTTTGGGAGTCGTTTGCACTTTTTTTAAAAATAATTTAATTTCCAATTTTTAATAATTTATTTGGGACTTGTTTGCACCTTTTTAATTTTTTTTAATTTCTACTTGTTTTCATAATTTATTTGGGTGGACTAGTTTACACTTTTTTAAAAAAATTGGGACTATGAATGCAATTAGTTCTTTATTTTTTTTATTTAAATTGGAGGTTATATTCTTCATTTAATAGCTTTTTGTTTAGAAATTTGATGAAAATGAATAGAAACGATTGTTCGCGCAATCAAATGTGTAATTAAGGATGAAAATGTCAAATAAATGAAAGATTGAGACATTTTCACAACGATAGTGAAAGGTAGGGACATTATAGTTACTAATTACCCTTTTAATAATTTATTTGGAATTCGTTTGCACTTTTTTAAAAAAAAAATTGGAACTATGATTACAATTTGTTCTTTCTTTTTCTTTTTGTTTTATTTAAACAGAAAGATATATTCGTTATTTCACAGTTTTTAATTGAGAAAATAAATGAAAATGACCCTTTTAACAATGAATTGTGAAAATGCCAAAAAAAAAATGAAAGATAATGACGTTTTCCATAATAATAGTGAAATGTAAGGATACTATGTGTTAATTACCCGATAGTAGACCAACTTACCACGATACCATGTCATAAAAGATATTAAATAAAAAAAAAGACTTTCATGTCAAATCTGTTCAATCCTTGACATATTTAGCCCATATTTGGTATCGATTAAAATCTAAATTTTAATTTAAGTCAAAGTCAATAATTAATTTTAGTGAAAATTACATAGAGCCCTACTTTTAAAGATTGCATTTCAAAAATCAAAATTATAGTTTATATAAACAAAAATAAGATGATAATACAATATTTTAATATTAAATAATAATATTATAAAATTCAATTAATTTTATACCCAAACTTCAAACCCTAATATTCATTTTCTTCCTCATTCTCAATCCATTCTCTCTCTACTCTACATCTTCTTCTCTCTATCTCAATGTCGCCGCTAGATGCCTAGACGTCGGAGTAGCACTACACGAGGCCGTGCATCGTCGTCGGTGGGGCTTCTCTACTCAACATCACACACAAAAGCCACTTGCAGAGTCGACGAGGCTTCTCTACTACAGCGGCCCCAGCAGCACCATCGCCATTCCGTAGAAAAGCCGCGTGCTGAGGCGCCTCTCGTAGTGAATGGTGGTGGCGGTGGTTTATATGTTTTGGCTATGGTTTTTGTTGGTGAAAATGGTGGTAGATCTGGAGTTGGAGGTGAGTTTTGTAGGATCGACGATGGATATATTGGAAAGGATTTGACGGTGGCATTGTTAGATCTGGTGGTGGCGGTAGATATTGTTGATGCGACGACGATGGTTATTGTTGATACATGCGATGGTGGTGGTGGTGGTGGTACCCGACGGAAAATTTGGGGATTTTTTTTTTTTTTTGTGGGGGNGATGTCACTGACCATATGATGAGTTGAAGAATTAGGGGCCTGAAAGATAAATCTGTCTTCAATTTGGGGGTTTTTTTTTTTTTTGTGGGAGTGGTGGTGTAACTGAATCGCTGCTGGTGGGGTGGCGTGGGGTTGGGAATGGGGAGGGTTTGTGACCAATTATTTGGTTGATTGTAACCATAAATTGGTTAATATGTAACCAATAAATAATTTGTCAATTATATGGTTGATTACGACTAATAAATTGATTAATTTGAAATCAATAAATAATATGTGACCTAAAAAAATGTGATTGTGACTCACAAATTGCTATGTTGTGATCGAGAAATTACTTGTGAACGATTCATTTGATAATTTGTAATCGTTAAATAAGTTGTAACTTATAAAATTTGTGTTTGTGATCGATAAATAAATTATAACCTATAAAATTTTTTGATCTGTGATCGAGAATAATTTGTGACCTAAAACATTTTTGATCTGAGACCCATAAATAATTTGTAATGAGTTAATTCAATAATTTGTGTTAAATTTGTATAGATTTCTGACTTTAATATATTTAACTAAAAAAATATTTTTTTAATTATTAATTTTATAAATAAGATTTAATAATATCTGATTTTTGAAGTTTTAAACATCATTTCTTAGCTTTGAAATGGATCATAGTTAAACTCTTGAATATGAATTTTTTTTCCTTAATTTTAACCACTTATTTTATGAGACCACAACTTTTCAATCACAAATTTTATCAAAATCTATTAAAATTCTGATTTTAATCCATACCAAACAGGGATTTAATTGAGTTGGTGGGGCTAACTTGCTTGCTGGAATTTAAGATTATTTTCACTTAAATAAAAGATTATTTTATCAAATTTTAGGTAAAATAAAGGATCTTACACGAAAAGAATTTCTTCTAAGTCATTTCCCGGAAAGGGGTGTGCCTATACTTTACATTACGGAGAAAAGGTTGGCAATAAAGATTTGAAATGGTTTTTTCATTCTTCATTATTTCTTTCTTAGGACTACAAAAGATAATAATATTTTTGTCAGGAATGTATAGCTTCATTAAGGCCTACTATTGGTTGCATTAACAGTGCTTCCTTGATGTGTTGACTTTTCATTTCTTTGCTTGAGCATTTTTTTCTAGAGATCGGAGATGGCTTATGCTGTTGTTCTTTCTCTTGCGCAAATTCTTTATCAGATCCTCCTTAAAGATAGATTTTCCATTCCTTATGATCAAAGGAAACAAATTTCCTCTCTGGTAAAAAAGGTCCAAAAAATAATACGCGTTCTTACAAAATCATCCCAATATAGCAGAAAAGAAGTGAAATCGTTGGAAATAAAAATCGGGATACTTTTAAAAATACCCTGGTCAAAGCCCCATAATTCCATTTCGACTTTTTCACTTAACAATATTTCCAAAATGACTCATTTGCTGTAAAAAGACAAAAATGCCCTTAAGTGACTAAAACAATTAC
>CAIGRT010207751.1:0-15317 GCA_903798405.1 Fraxinus platypoda
GCATGATAAGTAAATTCCCAACATGGGGAATCCTCAAGGTTGGGGGTTCAACCTTTTTTTTTTAATAATAAATTTTCATTTCCCCAAAAACTGAATTTCGGTCCAACCATTTCGATTTCAATTCCAACTCCATGTTTTCCTAAATTTCCATCCTACACCAAATCGACAGAGGACGTCAACAAGAATTATAGGAATCAAGAAATACATATTTTTCAATCGCTTTTTTATTAACTTTAAGGTTAGCCTTCTTTTAAGTATTTATTGTATTTTAAACATTATAACTGTTAGGTCAAATTGAGAATTTTTTGAAGGAAACATTTTGATAATTAGTACACTTTGTTCCCAGAGACGAAAGAAGGAAGTTTTGAAAGGGTGAGGAGTCATAGCAAGTAGTAGAAATGTTATATTTATAGTTTCTGATGAAAGATTCCAGCCATTGGATCATGTCAGAGTCGATCCCAACCATCGACAGAAAAAGCAATCCTAGCCATTGAATACAGAAAGGTGCCCAAAAATACTTCGAATGGACGGATTTGATCGTGAGTAAGCAAAACATGCATTAATTAAATACAGTATACATACCTTAAAATACACAACAACTCTATTGACATACGTTTACAAAAATGGCTATAATCGTATCATGTCCCTTCACGTGCCACACACCAGCTGCATTAATGAGTGGGGTATCCTTGGGCAATTTAGTAATTGAAATTCTTACCTCAAGTCCACAAGTCCGCCACTTGACATAAATAGTTTAGCTCGAACTTTCGAGACTATTTATACATTATCCAACTTCATTTTCGCCCATAATCAATCATATCGTGCGACACAAGCCATTTTTGTACTGTTGCGTCTTAGAAGTGTCGTCATCTTTGCTAGATCTATTTTGATTAGCTATATTTTTAATCTTTTGCGTTTGACTTTGTTCTCCATACATGGAAGGGAAGCCAAATATTTATTCAGAAAAACCTTGAATCTTCATCTTGATGCAATGAAAAGATAATTTACTAATTGATGAATTTGTCCATTTACCATTGGATCGATACGGACTTCCACCAACACAAAGATTGTTAGTCCATGTTTTGTTAAATTCACTGTAATGTTGGCTTGTCCTGATGATCGTTGTTTCCGTTAAAAAATTTCGTTGAGATTGAATAAAAGCACTTATTTCCTATCATATAAATAAATTAACCAAAAAAAAAGATATAAGATTAAGACAAAATATTTATCCCCCGTTTAAGTATTTTGGAAGAAAAATGTGATTAAAGACAAGATTTTCTAGTCAACGAAAGATTAAAGATAATAATTTGATTTAAAAAAAAAAAAAGTGACGAATATAAATGCAATAATGAATAGAGGTCAAGGACCATTAATATAATTAAAATGTGTTTTATTTATAAAAAAAGACAGTTTTTCTTGGAATTTTACACAATACCCGCAGTGTGACTTGAACCCAAATCAATTAACTGGCAAGGCTTCACTCTTAGCAATCGCAGACGACAATATCATGCGACCGGAGTGAAATTTTGATGGAAAGGAAAGAAGAATAAGCACAATGAAAGAGAAATTTTGACATGAGATAGTCTTGGGGTCTAATGTTAAAATATCTTGAACAGTCAATGTTTCGTTGTAACAAGCGAAAATTATATTCACGTCATAGTTTTGTTTAAAATACAACAATGAAGAAAGATTGAATACCTTTATTACTATTATAATATGATCCGTCAAAAAAAAAAAATTGTTGTTAAGAACTTAAGATATAATTACTCTTCGTTGTAATTGAGAAAGAAAATAAATCAATCATAGTACGTGTGTGTATGGAGAAAAATTAGCTAATCTGCAAAATATTTCTTCACAATAATGAAATTAACCAAAAAAAAAAAAAAAACTATAATGAAACTAAAGTAATTAGTCAAGATTTACGGTAGACTCGTCTAAGTTCTAGATTTTGAACTTGGGTTTTCCTATTTGTGGGCCCCTATTGTGAAAGGACTGTACATCGAGAAATTTTATTAGATCTTAAACAGTCATGCTACTCTGACAAGGAGTTTAAACAGAAATTGGTGACAATGTACACTTGTCATTCATTCATTGGAAGATGAAATTTTTTTAAAAAAAAATTGGCAAATCAAAACACGCCACGTCATCATTGTCACCAATCCCTGCCTAACTCCCTGTCAGAGTAGATTAATTCTTAGATCTTTGAGGAGAAATTTTAAGCCAAAACTAGTCAAGTTCTGTGTCAGACAAATGACTTGGAAAATCTACACTTTTGGTACTCCAATTCCATACTGTTCATTTATTTTATATTATTTAGAAACGAAAAACCAGTGGTATAGATAAGTGTCACACTCTTTTTCTAGAAAAAAAATTCTTTTTATTGATAAACAACATAGTTATCCATACAATTTCTCTTATATAGACACACGAAAATTTCAATAAAAGTCGATAGAATACTAAAAACATAATTGATATGCTTAAGAATCACCTCGGTAGTAAGTAGATAGGGTATTTAAATATGATTTCAACTATTTAATTATTACAATAAAATACATGGAGAGAATTCTTATACGTTGTTTGAGTTTCATTATTTTTAAAATATATTTTTTCAAAATTCATTTTTAACCACACATTTTTTCATAAAATAATGTTACATGTAAACTGAAATTTTTTTATTTTTATTTTTGTATCTTTTAACTACACATTCTCCAAAAAATCAATATTTAAAAATACATTTTTCTTTCAAAATCACATTAAAATGGAGCCCAAACATGTTTCATACTTAATAATTTTCTTCGTGCGTTAAACATCCTTTAAATTGAATATTATGGCTATAAAACACTCGTGTCACCTCTCTCACATTGTGCATGACTAATACCTAAATGAGAATGACACCTAAAAGAACTGGTCAAGTGCAAGTTTGACAAGGAAGTTCATTGGAGAAAAAAAAAAAGAGTTGAAATTGAACTTAATTTGATAACTTCACTTCACCCAAAAGTTTCCATTACAAGTAGTTGCAGTCCTTAATGACCTGGTGGTGGCTTTTCCTTCGGAAAAGTAACGATACAAGAAAACATTCTAGCTACAACTAAAGATCTTGACGATCGATCGAGTTCCTGTTTGAGATCTAAATCCCTAGTATGACATTTTTAGGTAGGATTAATGATATTGTAAGATTAGAAATTCATGCCATTTGATCAAATGTGTTCATGTCCAGAGGGGCTTCCAAGCCACACCCAATCATCAAAAAATAATGGAGAATTCTCATTTGGCTGTTCTTGAGGGCAGTTTTCTTGATTCTGTGACATTTCTTGGCAGATAAATTCCACCAAATTGGCATTTTGGCACTGCATGTTTAAAATCTCAGCCTGTGCTTTAGCAAGTTCTGCTTGAAGTTCACTAATTTGCTTCTGAAGTTGGCAAATCGCGCCGGCGCAGCCATATACCGGATCCCGAAGCCTAGCGTTGGCTTCATAAACCATACTATTCACAGCATCTGTTCTTTGAGCTTCAGGAAGTTCCTGCAATATATATATATGTCATATACTAATCAACATATATAGAAAATGCCAAAGTTTAAGTTTCCAAAATTAAAAATTAACATTTGTGATTATTAACTATTTTTTTAAATAAGAAAACACCATCAAACTTGAGGCAGATTTTTAAGGGTGTTTGGATTACCTGACCTAATGTGATTACTAACAATTAAGTTGCTTATAATCTTTTCAAATTTAGGAGTAAAAATGAGCAATTATCTATATAGGGAGAGATAAAAATTATCTCTGAAGTTAAACATCGTGACACGTCACATCAATTAATTTGTGAATAAGTTCATGATAAATTCTAGAAATTAAACGGTCATCAATAATTAATATGTCGTATTATCATTTAAGATAAACGAAGCATCGATATTTAAAAGATCATTTCTTTATATATATCATTTGATGAAGACTGACTTTAAATAGTTTCAATTATAACAAATATCTTCTAGATGCTAGCTACTTTCTTTATGCAGGTGAGGATAGTTGAATATTGGTTATGTGCTGAAAACATGGGTCATTTTAATTAGGTGCCTACTTCCATTGACCATTGTACTTTTCCCTTTCATTTGTGGCTACTACATGTGTGATCAAGCACAAGTTTGAATAAATAAAGGTGGCAAAACTCTAGTCAAAAGAAGAAAAAAATAAAGAGAAATTATTAATTTCTACCTCCTTTATTATAGGAGATAAAGAAAAAAAAAGGGGTTTTCCCCTTTGTACAGAAGTAGGGGTACAAACTTCTAACATGATGGACCCACCTCAATAATAAAGTAAAAAAAAATTACCCACCCTCCCATGTGTGAGTGCTCTGTGTGGGTTCTGGTTCTCCCCCTGTATATGCAACATGATTGAAAAAAAAAATTATGAGAATAGAAAGAAAGACATTGGTATTCTCGGATCGAAATAGAATCCCAAAAAACCTTAGCTCTAGTGTTAAGTCTTTGTTTGGTGGGGATTAAAATCAAATATTTTATATATTCTGATAAAATTTGATAAAATATTTGATTGAAAAGTTGTGAGTCCATGAATTATTTGATTAAAATTAATTGTTAATTTTGACTTATATTAAGATTTAGATTTTAATCTCTAGCAAATAAGAGCTACATTAATTTTCTTTGAACTCCTAATATAGGCCTAGATCATTTGTACGGACGGACTTTTTGGATACTAAGATCCTAAGTCAAGAGAGAGACAATCCAGATCCAACGCCAAGGTCCCTAAGCAATCGCTTCTTGGAAATGGAAGTGATCCAGTAATCCGGTTCCAACTCGAAGTCAAGAGAGCTGAATTCTTTCTTTGATAGTATAGCGGTGATAGTCTCGGAGTGATCTTTCTTTACACTAACGTATCTTCTATACTCTTTCGTTGAATGACAAAGAACTTATTATATCCATCGTTCTGTCTCATAAAAAATTTACAAAAAAAAAAACCTACTGTTTAAGCTGATGAATTAATATGCTTAATTAAAATACCTGTAACAACTTGATTATGTTGCTGGCACCAAAAACTTTGTGGGCAATGGTGAACTTGAGCGGCTCCGTCGGCGGAAAATAAGGCGCCAACACACATTTATCCACGCATCTGCGGCG
The DNA here is from genome assembly GCA_903798405.1 of Fraxinus platypoda. Classification (NCBI taxonomy): domain Eukaryota; kingdom Viridiplantae; phylum Streptophyta; class Magnoliopsida; order Lamiales; family Oleaceae; genus Fraxinus; species Fraxinus platypoda. The sequence continues at coordinate 5,132 of CAIGRT010207751.1, forward strand.
GAGGATTTTGCATGCAGCGCAAGGACTAACTATAATAGCCGGTGGCGGAGAGGATGAAAAAGATCCAGTTGGAGACGATGTAGGAGAGAGTGAGGAGGGAGAAGATGCTTCCACCATTGCAGCGGAGGCGCCGGTGATGGTTGTGGCGGTGGCAGTTTCCTTGCATTTCATGTTGACACTCTAGGTGTGAATGTGTTTGGCCTGGTTGTACTCCACTAAATGGGCAGAAAGGAGGAATTTATAGGAAATGGGAAGAACCCGTCAAGGGGTTTACGGCTGGTGAACTGTGCGTCATAATGAGGGTGTCGACGTAAATTGTTTTCAAATAATTTAAATTAATTAGCATAAATATTGAAATTATACACTCTTTTCGTCCGGTCAGGTCAGATCAGATTGGACATAATAAAGGTTAATTTAATCAAATTTGACATTTGATACAAATTAGTTCAGTCAATTTCTACTACACAACTTTATATGCACGTCAACCTTGCTACAGTATCATACAAGAATTAACCTCATTTGTTTGAAAAAATTTGCTACCTTACTTGACCTACACTCACATGGGAGTGAAACCCACGTGGAACACATGATTTAAAAAAAATGCCAAAAAAGTGTTCTTCGCCCTTTATTGTGAGTAGCTGTCAGGGAGGGTCTCAAATCCTTTCTGGCAACATATCAGCATTGGTTAGACAATTTTGCTACATTATCTGAGTAAATATTACCATCCAATCATTGGTTGTCGCACCTCATTATGTTATCCAAAATGTTAAATGTATTGGTGAACCAATACATCGTCTAATCAATCATAAAATATTACCTCTTTAATGCAGCATAACATCAAAACATGGTATTATAGCAACAAGTCCTAAAAAATGCTATAACTAAATTTTTATATAAAAAAATGCTAAAAATAACGACGAAATTTTTTATGTTGAAAAATCTCTTTATGACCCTTTTCGGCCAAATAACTAAAAAATGATATGTTACGATAATTTCACTTTTAGAAGCTACACAACTTTTGTTGAAAATAATAACAGCTGAGAAATTTTGCAAAATAAAATTTTAGCCATTATAAGTGAAATTTGTTATTTTATAAACAACAAATTCTTTGATTATGAGTAATTGTTTTTCATGTTGATATTTCATAATGAATTTGGGGTAATTGTTTTTCCAATTGTAGGGTTGGACAAAACTCCCGAAATGAACTCGATCGAACAGGACACGAACTTAACCGAGCGGTTCTTCTTAAATTAAATACCTGAACGGGTATCTAATTCATGAACCGACGGGTTCAGTTCGGTTCTCGGTTCTAGACATAAAATCGAAGAATCAAATCTTTCTAATTTTTTTAAAATTTTTTATCTTAAATAAGTCAAATTATTTTATTTTTTTCTAAATGAATTTACTAACTAATTAATTTAGCTCAAACCTAAAATATGATTTTACCATTTTCAATTTTCAGCCAAGCACAACTTAATCAAATTGACCTAAATTTTACCCAAATCTCTTATTCTACCGTAGTATCATTTCTGCCGTTCTATTATTGTGAACTCGCTATCTTTCTCTTTTTATAATTTTAACCGTCATATCTATGAAGAACTCAACAAAGAAATTGGCAAAAGATGTCACCAGATTGGACTACGTTATTTTGTAAGAGTTAAAATTGAACATTTTATAGTCGAATTAATGTAGCGTTATAAATATAAAAAAATTAATGATTGTATGGAACTCGGGAACCGAACCGAACCGAACCGAATTGAACCGAACCAAACTGAACCGAATGGAATCGAATTCAAACGATTCTATAATTAAATTTTGACCGATGGTTCTATTTACTAAATACCCGAACATTTCAAGTACCGAACCGAATCGGACCACGTCCAGCCATATCCAATTGTATTGATAATATTCTTCCTTGATGTTTGATAATGAATTGATCAATGTTTTTTCCTTTGAATATGTGGTAATGCATTTGGGGTTTTCACTTAATTAATTAGTTTGCTTAATTCCTCTAAGCATAATCCTGGCTTTAATTGTTTAAACTCAAATAAAAATGCAAAACTATTTTTAAAAAAGAAAGAAAGTTTCAAAAATAACACTGAAAAGACCTTTGATCAAACACTAAAACAAAAAATCCTACCTTCTCCAATAAGCTTTCAGAATTCTGGAGTTCTAGAAAGAGACGCTTGAAATTTTGATACTCAAGGACGAAGTTCGTTCTTATTGATTCACTCGAAGAGAAAAGTAACTCAGAGTTATGAGAATTGCGGGCGTGCACAACCAAATGAGCAACTAAAGCTGAGCAGTGTCTCAACTAATTGCAAGTTAATTTTATTAGTGGATTTTATTGGCAAGTTTGCCCGGAGGTTTTTTTTATCCAGAATTGGGATTTTCTTCCGTGATCATATTTGGTATTATTTATTTATTTGCTGTTTTGATCTGAATGATTGTGATTGTTTAGCCATGGAAATTAATTGAACTAATTACATTAATCATCTAAGATAATTAGTAAGTAGCTTCTTGCTTTTAATTGGTTTAATTCCGCATTTGGGTATAAATTATTCGACCAATTTAAACACTCTAAGTGGTATCAGAGTTTAATAGCGATCCTTGACCTAAAATTTTGTCTAGATGAGTCAATCATTTTCTGATTCGGGATCTGAGTGTAATATGAATATTTGGGAGGCTTGTAACCAGCTGTATAAGGAGAGTCTAAAGCTACATAAGTTTAATAGATCAGCTTGTAAGACTGAATAAATTTGAATTAGAAAAAAGAGCCTCATAATTAAACTTAATGAGTCTATACCAAAGGATTGAATGAATTAAGGGTTGAGAAAGAGTCCTTAGAATTTAAGGTTAAAACTCTTACAAATGATCTTGAAAATTAAATGCCCAATTTCAATCCTTCTCTAGCGAATCTAAAAAGATTGATAACATGATATGTCTGAACAAAATAGATGGGACTATAGGAGATTTAGGCGATAATGAAACAAATTCTCATATCGCTTCATCTTCTAAAAGTAAGTTTGTGCCTGCCTCAATCAAGCCTAAGGGACAAAACTTGAAACCTAGAGTTGCTTTTAGGTTCATCCCACTTGTCACCACTATGGAGGGTTAGGACAGATAAAACCTAGGAGTCGCAAACTGTTGAGTAGGAATAATAAGATAAAACATAAGGCTTTTCAACATAAAGTTCAAAATTTGAAACCTAGCCCCTATTTGACACACATTCTTTCAAAATATATTCTTTCAAAACTCATTTTCAACCATACATTTTTCAATAAAATAATATTTTTATCACATCAATAACTTTTCATTACTTTTATATGCCCTCAAGTGATGGAAGAGAATTAAAGTGGAGCAAATATCTCTCTTTTGACACATATTCTCTAAAAACACATTCTTTCAAAACTCATTTTCAATCACACATTTTTCAATAAAATAATATTTTTATCACATCAATAACTTTTCATTACTTTTTAACCACATTTCGCATCATATCACTATTTAAAATACATTATTTCTTCAATAATATCTATCAAACACCCTCCTAGAGTAGATCTTAAATTTACTCCTGCTTGTCACAATTGTTGTGAATTATATCACATTAGACCTAGATGCCATAAATCCTTAAACAGGATCTAACTACTCATGTTAAATTCTTGACTAATCAAGTGGGTCATTTGATTGAATTGATGACTCAATTGACTAAAATTATATCTTCTTCTAAGAAGATTTGGGTAAAAAATAGTGAACTCACATGTCAAAGTGATGTTATTAATTGTGGTGTTGCTCACGTTGCTCTTCATGGTAAGAGCACTTGTGTGTCTCATTGATTAAATATTTAGGTTCGTGCATTTGCATTGTTCTTGATATTTACTTATTCATGCATGCATTCTAAACTTTTTCCTTATTTTAATTGTTTTGCATTATTTTTTTTATTATTATAAAAATGAAAAAAAATGGGAAGGATTTAAAAAAAAAAACGTAGAGTTTTTAAGTGGGGTCATTGGACATCTTATTTTGTGATCAAGTACTAATGCAATTAATGAATAGTAAATACAATTTCTATTACTTTTGTTTAAAACCTATTTGGAGTATTTTTTTTTTATAGGTTATTTCATGTACTATCTGCACTACACATATTAAGCTCTTGTGAGTGAGTTTTGACTGCGTGTGTGAGATGTGGAATGACGATCATTTGTGTGGTAAGTTGACTTTGAATATGAAATGATCTTTAACTAAATGACCTAAACTTTAATATGTTCCCCATAAAAGAAAGAGTATTGAACTTAAAAAGAATTGAATCAGTTGTGATATATCTTATACGCTTCTTCGTAGTTTTTTTTACTTGAGCAATTAAGTCTGTTGAATATCTTAAAACTTGGTGCCCTATAGTCATCTAACTTGGGAGTTATCGATCAAAAGTTCATTACAAGGGTCATTAAGAAAGCTTAGTGAAGATTATCTTGCACTACAAGGGTCATTAAGAAAGTTTAGTGAAGATTATCTTGCATATGAGATATAAAAAAAAATGAGAGAAAAAAAAATACACGAGAGAAAGAAAAGTTATAGATTGAAGAATTAATAATGAGCTATTATTTAAAAGGTCCAAGTAGCACTGAGTTTATCTTCATAATTTGAAGAATATATTCATTCACCGGTGATTCTTTGTATGTCATTTCTCAGTGATTTAATATTTTGAGACTTGCTTATATGAGTTTAGTAACAATTTCACATAAATAGCTTATACAATTTACTCCAATAGATTTAAAATAAGTTATGTGGGAAAAGTTTACTTTTTATGAATTATGCTTGTATAAGTTAGCAAATAATTTTTCATGATATTTTACTTAAAAATCCAAAAAAAAAAAATAGTTGTCTTAAAAGAAAAAGTTCTCTTTCATCTCATGTTTTGCACAATTATTCATGTGAATTTTTTTCACTCATTATCTCTGTATTGTTCATGGTTATATTACTTGTTTTCCTTTGTTATTCGTGACAAAGATAGGAAGAGAGTAGTATTTATTTTAGAGAGTTGAGTATGAGAAAGATTTTTTTTTTTTTTTTTTTTTGGTAATGAGTTAGGGGGATAAGTTGAGTAATATGAATGTTTGATCTAACAATTTTTTTTATATTGATATTACGTTTGATTTGGTATTTTGTCTAATATCGATATCATGTTTTGAGCTGTTAGTTCTACTTTATTACNAAGTTGAGTAATATGAATGTTTGATCTAACAATTTTTTTTATATTGATATTACGTTTGATTTGGTATTTTGTCTAATATCGATATCATGTTTTGAGCTGTTAGTTCTACTTTATTACTTGTCAATTTCCTATTGCTTTTCACGTGATATTATTGTTTTCATTTGTGTTTTGGAAACGGGAATGACAAACTTTGAGTTAAAGTTGACAATTGAGTTTTTGAGTAGATTGTTGTTAGATTGGTTTGATTTTGATTTTATAATAAATAATTTTGTCACGAATGTCAAAGGGAGAGTTTGTTAGATCTCTGTTGACCCCAAAAAATGAACTCAACAGATGTCGGGCTCATTCTCGCCACGTCAGTACGGATCCTGCACGTTTCTACCGGAATAAGAACGGTAGTTTGACTGTAATGAATGTGGGAGACACTTTCCGACGAGAGACAAAAGTGTTTAGGCTCCGGTGATATGATGCAAAGGCAATCACGCTACCAATGATCACCAAAACGAGAGAATCAAGAATCAATGACTTCTTTTCTCCTGGAATGTGTGGAAGGATAGATATGATAAGTAAAATGTCTCTTTCTAATAGTTCAAGTGTTTGTATGAATTTATGATTGTCTATTTTTCGTCCCCCTTACTTAGTTACATGAATGACCTATGTATACTATTTTGGCTGATGTGGTGATCGTTGAATCAGAACCACGTGGCCTCATCTCCCTTATTGAGACGTCGCCTCACTATCCCTTCATGCATTTAATAGATTGACAAGAGGTCAGCCGTCCTAGACAATATACTGACAACTGACACTTTATTACAAGTGTTACATCAATCACTTCTAAAAGATCTTCGAATCTATTATCAGAACAATGTCGGACTGGAAGGCCTCAGACAATTTAAGAGGGCCAGGGTTGGTTATTGTACCTCGTCTCTGCATAGGTGATTCAGGGTGGACCTTTTTGCACTGTGTGAGGGATTCAGATAATGAAGTAAGGACCTCGACCAGCAGTCTTATTGAGATCTTTGACTCGTTGGGCTTTTGACCTTTCGTTGATAGTCCCGCCTACGTGGCGTGCCACGCGAACTTGCTTCTTTAGACCTCGGAATCGAGGGGTAACAATAGTCCCTCAACTCTAGGCATGATTATTTATGTAATGCATGGACTTGAAAGTAATTTTGAGACTGAGGTTCGCAATAATAAAATGTACTTACAGCATGGTGCTTTTAGAGCTTCGGAAGTAAGAATGAAGCTAGCCTCGGACTCTAATAACTGCGACGGTTTGTTGTTTTCCCAACAACTTTGAGAACTTCGAGGCTTCTCTAATCATTGCGCTCCAATGATTTGATGTCGTGGTGTCTTCCCAAGAAAGACAGCTGGGGCTGTGCAACTTCCAATACACGCAACAACCGCTGTATTTAATGCGCAATGATGATTGTTTCCCCACGGTCTTTAAAAAATTTAGATGCATAAGGGCGCGTGTGAGCTACATTTAGATCTGGGCCTTTGAAGACGAAGGGTCAGATGTTGTGGCTGGCTCAGATTAAAACTTGTTGATCAATGGTTGGATGACCTGGATCGAGATCTAACTGCCAGGGTTGAGCGGGTTTGCCTATAAAAGGCAAGAATCTTAGAGAGGATTTCTTTCCTACTCTTTGCACGAACTTTGGCATTCTTTTCTCTCAAATTTACTAACTTCTCAAGTCTTTCTTTTTTAAATTCCTTTGAGCATCCTTCTTTTCCTGTTCTATTCGTGTTCCTACAAATCCCTCTTGGACTAGTAAGTAACTGACTTTTTCGAATTATTTTTAGTATTCTTTGCATTTATGGATTCTTCTGCTTCTTCTAGGGACGATATAGATGTGACCAAGGTGGCTAATGAATTAGAAGTCCAAATAACCAGTACGAACGACCTTAGGAGATCTATCGAGGCAGGTCGAGGTGCTTCTGTATCTGGGGATGTTATCAAGGCTGATGATGGTGCGGGCTGGGGGGCAGCCAAAATCCTTTCTAGTGTCGACCCAACCCGATTAGCCATCCTTAGAGACAAATGTAGGATCTCCTACAACATCGAACTTCTATCTCTCTCTCATGATGAGTGAGTCTGCTTCCCTAGGCAGGGTTGCATTGCCATCAATGAGTACCTCCTAAAAGCTGGCCTTCGCCTTCCTCTTCATCATTTTTTTCGAACCGTTCTTCGATTATACTGGTTGGCCCCCACCCAGCTAGCCCCTAATGGTTGGGCCCAGCTAGTGGGCTCATACATCCTTTGGAAGGAGACTTCCTTAGGTAACGACATGCCCCCTCCATGGGCACAATGAGTACCATCCCCTAGAATCCCCCTTTCCTAAGGACCTAGGTTCGTAAAAATGAACTCAACAGATTGGCACTGTCCACTCTCACCACGTCAAGTACAGATCCGGCACGTTTCTACCGGAATAAGAACGGTAGTTTGACTGTAATGAGTGGGAGGCACTTTCCGGCGAGAGACAAAAGTGTTTAGGCTCCAGTGATATGATGCAAAGGCAATCACGCTACCAATGATCACCAAAACGAGAGAATCAAGAATCAATGTCTTCTTTTCTCCTGGAATGTGTAGAATGATAGATATGATAAGTAAAATGTCTCTTTCTAATAGTTCAAGTGTTTGTATGAATTTATGATTGTCTGTTTTTCGTCCCCCTTACTTAGTTACATGAATGACATATTTATACTACTTTGGTTGATGTGGTGATCGTTGGATCAGAAGGTGGCATCATCTCCCTTATTGGGACGTCGTCTCACTGTCCCTTCATGCATTTAATAGATTGACAAGAGGTTAGCCGCCCTATACAATAAACTGACAACTTTATTACAAGTGTTACATCAATCACTTCTAAAAGATCTTTGAATCTATTATCAGAACATCGTCGGACTGGAAGGCCTCGGACAACTTAAGAGGGCCACGGTTGGTTATTGTGTCTCGTCTCTACAGAGGTGATTCAGGGTGGACCTTTTTGCACTGTGTGAGGGATTCGGATAATGAAGTAAGGACTTTGGCCAGCTGTCTTATTGAGATCTTTAACTCGTTGGGTCTCCTTTTGACCTTTCGTTAATAGTCCCGCCTACGTGGCGTGCCACGCAAACTTGCTTCTTTAGACCTCGGAATCGAGGGGTAGCAATCTCTATTTGTAATTGGTTAATCCTTAGACAAAATTAAAGTAATTGAATTATAATTAGAATCAAAATAGTTAAGGATTGGTAGTATAATCCTTGGAGGAATCAAAGATGTCCAAGAAGATCACATATGATAAATGGATGTAATTAGAAGTCAAAAGAGTGTGAAAGTATTGTACAAGGGATGCTCCAAAATCTTAGTCATAAGTTGCAACACATTTTTTCACAAAGAAAACATTCGAATTTGAAAAATCTTGTTTTTAGAAGAATTGTAATCCTTTGAGTTAACTTTCCAACACATTTTAAATAATCTCAATCCGATATCAAGGGAGAAAGATATAATGAAAATGTTGACGACTTCTTAAAGGGAGCTCGCTACCCAACAACCGACGCTCGATCGCCCAAAATAAAACCTTGGAGCTCGCTTGGACCCCTTAGGGTCGCGATTTCAACTGATTTTTAAGTCCTATTTCATGTAACGCCCAAATTTGATAGACTTAAAGTTTGAGGTGCTACCGATATAATTTCATAGATCATACATGATGCAAAAATATTAAATTAAAAATTTAAACTCTTATTCATTCAAACTTTCAAAAACCGAATTAAATCAATCCAAAACTTTAAATATCAAAACTTAGAACATTTATTAAAAATCTAAGAAATATTTAATCTCTCGGCAAAAATAATTATTGATTCTTTTCTTGAAAAATTTTGCTTGGCAACTCGCGGTGCATTATCCACGTTTGAAAAAAAATACTCTCTCCCTCTCAAAAAGATGGATTTGCTTATATTTTTATAGTGATTAAGAAAATGTAATTAATATAGTTGGAAATATAATTTTTTCTTAAACTTTATTCTAATCTATCTCTATATTAAATAATGATTTAAATAAGGATAGTTCATATTTATTGATAACAAGACACATTAAATAGAGACACATTAGGGGAGTAAAATTGAAAACAAAATTCTTGCGAATAATTAAGTTTTGAGAAGACATTCATGTAGTATTGTATTTGACTCATTTTCAAGCAAATCAAATCGTGGCAATAAGTTATTGGCCAACTGAAAAGGCAGACAAGTTAATGTCAATGCTCAAAAGTGTGATTTATATTTTTTCCTGCTACAACTGACTTTGATTATTATTATTATTATTATTAAAATGTTTGTTCAAGAATCTAATCAAATGTTTACTTTATTCTTAACTTAAGATAAGTATATTTCTCATTATTGAATTATATCTGAAGTTCGGAGAATAACTATATATAAGAGGAAGGCATTTTCCTATCATAAGGTATTTATTATAAAATATTGACATGAAATTCAACCCTCATGCCTTAATAGAGGACTTTAAGATTATCATAGTTCACACTTCAAAATTCCAAGATTCTTCCATGTAGACTGATGACTTGAGATAAACCAGAGTTAGTTTTGTACCTTAAAATGACTCAATTTTACCATCAATAAATTTTTGCTTTCATTTTAGCGGTCAATTGTAAGAATTTTGACACATCACTACAATTTTGAGACGAGTTGTCAAAAATTCACTAAATATCTTGATAAGTATTTAGGTTTTTAAATTAACTTGGAATCAAGTTAATCGAGTGAATTCCAACTCACTTTATGTTATATTTGACTTTTATAGGCTAAATCCACAATTGAATGATAAATAAAACAATAGGAAGTGATGCTGAAGCATTAATTGAACAAAATAATGGTGTTAGACAAAGGCCGGAAAGTATTGTGACTCAATTGGATGGGCTTGGAAAGCTAATTGCATTATTTCTGAAATTTTGATGACTAAAAGTGAAGGCCGAAAGCAATACA
>CAIGRT010207765.1:0-10030 GCA_903798405.1 Fraxinus platypoda
TAACAACACCTAGATGGGGGTGAATAGGTGATTATGCGGAATTAATAAATTAGCAACAAGTCACTAATTGATTATCTCTAGATGATTATGCAATCAGTTCAATTAACATATGTTTGAATACCACGGAATATAAAAACAGTAAACAAAGCAATAAATAACGCACGGTATGATCACGGAGAAACCCCAACTGGGTAAAAACTTCGGACACTTTGCCAATCAATAATCTACTATAAAAATTTATAACTTACAGTCTACCAGACTAGACGACAACACGTACTATATGATCTCCTGACTGCAATTCCAACAACTCTCCTGGATTTTGTGCTCCTGCACCAACTCTCAGCAGCAGTTTTCAAAGCTCTCCTGGATTACGCTCCCATAACAACTTCCAACTTTGTGAAATCGTCTATCTCCAGTGGATTCAGGAAGAACATTGCGTTCTTCAACGAATAGAACTCCAGTCACCTTTCCTTGATCTTCAGAAACTCTGACAGATATGAAGGAAGCAGCAGTTTGGTATTTGAATTATGAAATTGATGTTTTTCTACAATTTAGTATATGGATTATGAATCTGATGTTTTTCTCACCGTCAAGAACAGATCACTATGTGAATAACGAAGGTTGAAGAGTAATTGATGAGGAGAATATGAAAAGCTAAGTGTTTGCTCAATTATCAACCTTCGAAGAATCGTTCAATGGCGTTTGGTATTTATATGTTAGGTTAAGGAATGAATGTATTGGACAAAAAGCCTTTAAAAAATGAATTAAAAAATTTCTGGATAACACCATCGCTCGAGCAAAGGCGAGGCGATAGGCAGTTTCTATTTCGACGCTTGAGCCAAACCTTGGCGATAAGCTAGTGATATTTCGGCGTCGTTTTCCTTCTTTTCCATTCTCGAACTCTAGACCTAATATAACAACTTTCTACTATTTGCACATTACTCTTTGACTTTTACAACATATCAATTTAAGTTCCTTTTGTTGACAGACTTGCCAATTACATTAAATACCTAACAATCATAATTAGGNCAACTTTCTACTATTTGCACATTACTCTTTGACTTTTACAACATATCAATTTAAGTTCCTTTTGTTGACAGACTTGCCAATTACATTAAATACCTAACAATCATAATTAGGTATACGTGATTTACTATACATCTTTGTTATACTTAGGTATACATAATTCATATTTTACATGAACATTTAAGTATGTGGAAAGACAATGAAGTTTAATGGAATTGCATGGTTTGGTAAAATGAACTATTGAAGTTAAATTCTTTTTTTTTTTTTTTGTGTTTATAATGGTGATTAAAACACCTTAATTAAAGTAAACAGAGTTACATTTTCAAAAGTGCGACTCTAGTGCATATTCAGATGCCCACTTAAGTCATGCCACTTATAAACGGTAGGTATTACAAACCTTTTCGAGACAATGGACATGGCACGACGGTTGTCTTGTCTGATGCTAATGCCATCGCCAAAGATGTGCGTCATGCATGGGACAATGCACAGATTTGGTGAGATGGAAGAACACAACGTGTTGGCATTGTGATGCACGGGTAATAGAGGCATGTGATGCTTCATTTACTTGATGACAACATCATATGGGTAGAATTAGGGAACGAAAGTCAGTCGACATCAGTTTGAGGCATTAGTACGAGCATAAGTGTTTGGCAGTAAGTGAGCTTGCTGTCTAGCTGATTTCAGTATTTATATCAGTGATAAAAAAAAGCATAAGTATGGCATACGATGGTGGTTGAAGGTGATTTTGTCGAGTGCTTAGAACTGGGGCAGTCTTAGCCTAAGTGCGTCTAAATGTATGAGAAACTATCCTGACAGTTGGAAGTGTCAACTACAATACGAATGTTGGCTAGTAAATTCTAAGTGTTGAGGCAACATTTAGAATAGAGGAGAGTGTATTGACCCTTCACAAATCTTGTACGAGTTTTTTTTTTTTAAATAAATAAAGTTAGGAAGGTTCTTGTAAATTTATTTTGATGCCTTATTACTTTAATTTTCTGTTATACTTTGTCAAGTTTTGCTTGTTTTCATTATGGAAAGTACAATTGTATTGGTTCACTAAGACAAGAAAACTTATTGCTATCATAGATTGTAACTTAAAACCGAGACGATCCTATGACATAAGGAGTGGTATTCCATTGTTAGATCTCAGGAATTCATCTCAGATGTCCATTGAGCATATAAAAATGGAAACTTCCTATTATTAGGTTTGAGACACAATATTCATCTCTCTATCTTCTCTCTAATTGCATGAGAACCCTTCGTAAATCACTGAGTGATTTTTAATGTTCTTAGATAAATTATTTTGTAAAATAGTTAGATTATTTGTTTGTATAAGTTTTAAATATAGTGAAAAACAACATATAGAAGGGAAGGCATATACTGCATCTAGAAGTTCATTCTCAGTGGTAACGTAGTTTAGTTGTGCATCATTCAATGTCTTACTTGCATAATAAATCACATGAAAATATTTATCCCGTCACTACCCCAATACTGGTCCCACTGCGTAGTCACTTGCATCACACATTAGTTCAAATGCCAAACTCTAATCTGGGGAAATTATTAATGGTGCTGAAATTAACTTCTCGTTTAGAGTATTGAAAGCCAATAAACACACTTCAAAGAAGTCAAAATGAACATCTTTGACTAACAGATTGCACAATGGTTTAGTGATCTTAAAAAAATCCTTGATGAAGAGATGATAAAACTCGACGTGATAAAGGAAACTGCGAACACCCTTAATTGAAGTTGGAGGTGATAATTTCTCAATAATTTGAATATTTGTCTTGTCGACTTCAATCCCTTTAGATAAAATCATATGCTCTAACACGATGCCTTCTTGTACCATAAAATGACATATTTTCGAGTTTAGTATCAAATTAGTTTTCTTACATTGCTGCATGACCAATTATAAGTGCTCTAGGCACTCATCAAATGAAGAACTGAAGAGTGAGAAATCATCCATAAAGACTTCTATGTGTTTTTCCTCCATATCAGAGAAGATTGTCATCATGCAATGCTGAAATGTAGCGAGAGCATTGCATAGACCAAATGACATCCTGCGACATTCAAAGGTGCCATAGAGACAGGTAAAAGAAGTCTTCACCTAATCCTCGGGAGCTACCAGAATCTGATTATAATCAGAGTATTCATCAAGAAAACAAAAATGGAAGTGACCTGCCAACCTCTTCAACATCTGATCAATAAATGGAAAGGAAAAGTGATCATTCTGAGTGGCAGTGTTAAGTATGCGATAGTCAATGCAAACTCTTCATCCCGTAACAGTTATAAGGGGAATTAGTTCATTTTTCTCATTCTATAGCATTGTGAAACCTCAATTTTTTGGCACAACCTGAACATGACTTATCTATGCACTGTCCGAGTAGGATAAATGATTCATGCATCCAAAAGTTTCAATACCTCTATTCTGACTACCTCTTTCATATTCGGACTGAGTCTCTTCTTGCTGTCTATATTTGGCCGAAAATTATCCTCCATGAGAATTTTATGCATGCAAAATGTAGGTTTCATTCCTTTGATGTTAGCAATAGACTACCCATAGCTGTCTTATTTTCTCTGAGTACTCACAGCAATTTCTTTTCTTCAAGCTTACTGATGGAATTTGAAATAATGACAGGCAATGTGGACAATTCTGCCAAGTGGAAACGAAGATGAGATGGCTACTACTTAAGCTCTAACTTAGGATGTTGCTGAATTGATGGAAAAGGCTTTATGGAACCCGTGACTAACTCCTCAAAGAGTGGTATGTGCCTATATATAGGATTACCTTTAAGATAACTTGCACATATCTCAATCTCATTAGAATCAAAACAAGTGGATTGAGAGTGTACAATGCAGACTCATATGGATCAGATGGATTATGCAACTAGAAGGTGTCATGAACTACCTTATCATTCACATCGATCGATCTAAAAGCAACATGCTCTTCACCAAGCCTCAAAATCAGTTGACCTTTTTGCAAATCAATAGAAGCTCTATAGGTAGATAAAATGGCCGACCAAAAATAAGTAGAATGTCCATATCCTCTTCCATGTCAGAATAAGGTCAATTGGGAAGATGAATTTGTCCACTTTCACTAAGATATCTTCAATGATTCCTCTTATGTGCACGATAGACCAATCATCTAGCTGTAAAGTCACTGTAATTACTTTAGCCTTTCCCAATCCTAGTTTCTTGAAAAATAGAGAATAACATTAAGTTAATACTTGCACCTAGATTACATAATGCTTTATCAAAATAATATTTGCCTATAGTGTAAGATACAGTGAAACTCCCTGATCTTTTAATTTGGGAGGTTGCTTATTTTGTATTCTGGCACTACATTCCTCTATCAATATCACCCATGTTCGTCCAATTTGCATTTGTTAGATAAAATATCTTTCAAGAATTTGGTGTAACTAGGCATCTGAGAGATATCATCAACAAAATGGATGTTAATGTGAAGCTTCTTGAAGCTCTCAAGAAATTTTGTATACTGCTCGTCTAACTTGTGCTTTTAAAGTCTCTGAGAAAATGGAATCAGATCCTCGTATGGTTTGATAGGAGTAGTTGTCTTAATCCTTGGTGTATCCTAACTCTTTTTGGCAGAAGTATCTATTGTTTGTTCAATCTGTTCCACGTTCTCTTCATCCGTGGAAATTACTTTTTCTTTATTTGCAACTGGGCTCTTAACATGAATCTCAGGTAACTCGACCCCACTCCTGGTAATAATTGCTTTGACATGTTCCATGGGGTTAATCTCTATATTACTTGGCAATGTACCTGGTGCTCCGCCTGATAAGCTTGTGCCATTTGTCCAATCTAAGTCTCTATGTTTTTAATTGCAGCACTTTGATTCTGAATAGTTGTCCCAATCTTTCTCATGAATTGGTTATTCACCTCTATGTACTGATCTGTTTTTTTTCCATGAATTTACGAAACATCTCTTCTAAGGAAGTTCTCTTCTCTGTTGGCTGAAACTGAGAACTCTACAGTCGACTAGAATTTTGATAACTCCAAAAAAAAATTGGTACTTCCTCCAACCAATGTTGTATGTGTCAGAATGTAGGTTATTTTGTTGGCCTTGACCTAATTGTACATATTCAACATGTTCAATATCTTGTGCAAGAATTGTGCAGTTTACTGTGACCTGATTTGCCTCGCATTCTTCACAGCTTGCCATGTTGGCCTGTACTGCATTTGCTAAATGTGACATGCTTTCAACCTTATGAACCAATGAGTCCATTTTTGCAGACGATGATATATAAGTGTCCACTTCATACATTCCCAATGCCTTTCTATAAACAACCAGCTCAGAAGCCCACATGGCTGTGGTAGTAGCCACCCTTTCAAACAACTCCAAGGCTTCATCAATTGTTTTTTAGAATAAAAAGTCATTGGATTATGAGTCCACCATGCATTTGTAAGATGGAAGTAAACCTGCATAAAAATATTGGACTTGGAGCCCTTTACTAATGCCGTGGTGAGGACACTTCCGAAGTATGTTCTTAAATTTGTTCCATGCCTCATCAAAGGATTCGGTTTCTCCTTGACAGAATATGAATATGCCATGCAACTTTGCTATCTTCGTCGATGGAAATAATTTGGTACAGAATTTTTGAGCCAAGTCATTCCAATGGTGATACTGACAATGGGTCGTGAGTCCAACCATTCAAGAGCTCTATCACATGGAGTATGTGGGAACAATATCAATTAGCATCATTTGAAACCCCTTGATATTTAAAGTGTTGACACATCTCCAAAAATCGATAACATGTGTGTATCGATTTTCATCAGTCTTGCCATAGAATTGATGTCCATTCTAGAATAATTGGATGACATTTGTCTTCAGCTGAAAGTTCGATTGCCCAAAGGGAGTATAAACGATGATATATTGGCTATGAATAATTTGTGAAGTCATGAAGTTCCCAACTAGCATGTTTCCTTAATCGACCACCGACTCTTCATTCACTTGAACAATCAGATTATTTTCTGCATTAGCCATTTTTGTGTGTTGTGCTTTTCTTACTTCTCTTTGCCTACAGTGAAAAGTACGTTTGATTTTCAGATCAACTGGTATCAGTTCAATATCTCCCGAATTTCGTATAAAATGCTTGAAAGAGAGAAAATAGAAGCACTAAAATAAATTGATAAACAAAAATAAAATAAAAGCAAAAAGTTCGAATTAGTGCAAAGATAAATGAAATTAAACTCAAATATAATCCCCGACAACGGCGGCAAAAACTAGTCACAAAAATATTTGTTTGTGTAAAATACCGCAATTGAACGATTTGTTAACAAGTAGTAAAATGGATTTTTGAGTCCAAATATTGTACCTACGAAGATTTTATTGGTTTAAATTCAAATAACCCAGCCTTAATCGAAACAATAAAAACTTGAAATTTTTCTATGACTAAATTGTAATTTACTTGTGAAAGCAATACCTAATTAGCGAGAATCAATGTAAAAATGTGATTAATACAAGTTTTTATGAAAATCAATTGATAAAAAGCATACTAAGATCTTGAATCCCCTTGTATCAATCTCTTTAACCCAAACCTTACAATTTGATAACACGATTCAATTATGAAAATCAATATTTCGAATTTGTTTAACAATCTCTCTCGAGTAAAATTAAACATATTGCCACATGTGTCCTAACTATATTTCGCGTACATAAAAGAATGTATTAATGGATTTGTGAATACTTAAAGATCTTGTAAAGTATAGCGGCATATTTCTATCCTTTATCGGACCTTGCAACGATTAACACTATGTCTAACCTATTTTCCTCATTTCGAAAGTAAACAAGCCACAATATTCATACAATCATTGTGCACATAATTATAAAGAAGACAATTTCATGAAAAACGTTCAATAATTGAAACCGTGTTTGAATTTCAAAAAGAAAAATTAATAATTAAAAGTTCATGACACAAGATTCATTGTAACCCTAACACTAGATTTGTTTAACCTAACATATTGTGAAGAAGAACGCAAAAGATAATAAAAGTTGATCATCACCCATAAATTCTTGAATTCAATTTTGATGTTCTTGAAATTGAATCTTGATGTGTTATTTTTCCTCCTTTTTGCAATCAATTCTCCAAGCTAATTTTGAGTTGATAAATTGTATTTATAGTACTCTCCATGAGGTCCCAAAAGAAAGAATCCCAATTGGAATAGAATTCAAAACGAAAAAAACAAATTATGATTGTGCATTGGCCTGGGCGATCTCTCACCCAGGCAAAACCCGATCGGTCGCTCGAGCATGTACTCTTGCCTCTGTTATTTCAACGCTCAGCAATTACAATTGGGCAGTCGCCCAGTTATAACTACTTTCAAAATCTACATTTTTCTTGCCATTTCGATCTTTCAACTTCTAATTGCATCCAATTGAACCCTTAACATCTTCAGTCTTCATTTTATGGTCCGAATCAACTATTGAAATGTTACAATTTAGTCCGCATACTTTGAATTTCACCTTTTTTTCCTTTTTCAATTGCTTAAAAAGGGTTCAAAACTAAAACAAAAAGAAATTAAACTAAATTCAGTAGAATGTCAACTTTTTGACGATATAAAAGCTTAATAATATGCCCCAAATAAGTGCACAAAATGCACTTATAAGACATTTTTCTATGTTGTCATTAAACTAAAATGTTCAACTTGTTTGCATGCAAAAGTCTCGATAAATATTCAGAGTTACGAATAGACATTTCCAAGAGATTGCTATTTAGTAAATCGAATAAAGCATGATCAACATAAAATAAAGATTGAACAACGGACACCAAAGTTATAAGTTAGTGAACCCCAACTTGAGAAAACATCAACATAACCTGCAAAAATCCACTAACAAAATTAGAACAATCAACAATTTTCTGGTTCACAAAATTTCTAGTCTTCAACTAAAATTTATACAAAAAACATAAATGAATGTTTAATTGGCAGTATAACAAAATTATTATTATTACTATTTTTGGGACTATTGCCGCACTTTCTATAGCATACCACTTATATATTCCATTGCCTTTTTCTCGAAGATTCCAAATAAATTTAAAGGCTGTAACTATCAACAGCCACTCCTTTTTCATGTAGTGGGGGTGCATGAGGGCATCTCAATTTGTTTAAATATTAATTTATTTTAATTTTCACTGATATTAATTAAAGTCCATGTTGAACAGTGTCGACTTAATATTTAATCTAATGAGAGGAAAAAGTTTATTTGTATAGACTTTTTCTTTAATATATTGTGCTAACCGAATTTATTTTTACAAAAAACTGATATATGTACAATTTTCGTAAATGTGAGGCGATAAGACTTTAGGTCATGTTGACTACTCTGATATTGAACCGAACATCTTAAACTTCAGTGTAAATATTGATCTAAAAATTGGTAAAATCCTAAAAGGTTAATGTTCGAAACGTTGAACAGTTGCACCGACTGTGAAAAAACAAAAAGAAAAAAAAAAATAAAGGAAAAAGGTGAACGGACTGATTTGATTGTGAACTAGGTTGTTAATTTTTTTATGTAATTGGACCGATTTTAGATTTGAAGCTATTGGTCTAGGAGTATTTATAGGTGACTGAAGTCATGCAACTATTGGGCGGTTATTGTGCCACGTGTCCCATGTAGCTCTCCCACCACGCCCCACGTTCCGAGTGGAGGATCTCCACATATCCAACGGTTGATTGTGTCCATGATAATCGTTGAGCTGTTCCCATCCAGTTGAAGAACGTTTTTATGGTTGCATGTTGTATTGGCTTTGTAGTGATAAACATTCTCATACGGTAGACAACCTTGAATGAATGTAGAGAACCTTATAGTGGTCGACAACATAAAATGGACATAGAGGGCCTTATAGCAATAGATTGTCCAGCATGCAAGTAGAGGGCTTTGTAGTGGTTGACGATCTAGCATGGGGTGCTCTATGTAGAGTGCCTATTAAGTAGCATTCACTTTATTGACTATTGTAGACAATTATTGATACCTCTAATATCAACAGTAATACTAGTAGAAGATGTGTTATTTTTGGCTCGATTTGGTGTATGAATTTAGTTTTTGATAAGTCCGACGGCTCACAGTAGCGCGAAATTTAATTTCTCGTCTAGTAGATCTGATATGATCTATAGTTAGGGGGCAACACATAGAAAAAGGTTTGAAGAAGGAGTATAAGTTGAGTAGACGTAGCTATGTCAACGAGCCGAGCCGAGCGGAAAAAAAAAAGCTCGGGCTCGGCTCGAGCTTTTTTGGGCCCGAGCCGAGCTAAGCCCGGCCAAAAAAATGAAGCTTGGCCCGTGTTTTCGATCCGAGCCGGCTCAGGTTTTTTGAAATTTTTTTTTTAAATATTAAAGGCTGCCTTTGTTGTGGCAGCTTGCAGGCAGCAAGGGCAGCAAGCTTGTTGCCTTTTGCTGTGGCACGCTGCCTTTTGCTAGCAGCTATTTTTAGCTGTCTGTGGTAGCAAGATGTTTTAAAAAAATTAATTTTAATTTTATTATTATTATTTTTTAAATTAATGGGCAGGCTCACCCAGGCCACGGGTTGGCCCGGGCTTGAGCCGACGCCCCAAAATGGGGCTCAGCCCGAGCCTCGACTCAGTGTAACCGAGCCCGAGCCGACGAGCTTTTTTGCCATCCCTAAGTAGACGTAGATGATCAGTACCCTTTTTAATACGGCGGTATGCAATCATCTATAATAGCAATAAATAGGAGCTGCTTCACATTATTGTTAGGTATAAAAGTATGCATACTAAAGCTCAAAGTATTAGAAGTTCTAGTGTAGTGCAAGTAAAACACGGGTGATAATAAACACTATGATATTCCAATAAAATAATATTTTAATAGTTCAATTAACTCTACTACATAAGACCTCTAATAACATTAGGAGCCTGTTTGGTACAGATTCTCATTTTCTACAGTAAATCAATTCTCATTTTCAACCACACATTCTTCAATAAAATGATATTTTACATCACATCAATACTTTTTTCTTCTTTTTCAACCACACATT
>CAIGRT010207780.1:0-10235 GCA_903798405.1 Fraxinus platypoda
TTAAGAGTATTTTTGTAAGTTCCCCTATATAAAAAGTAAACCTAACACTTGACTAGGGTTTCCATCAGTATACCAACCTTGTAGTTATTTTTTATTTGTTATAATTTTTTCATTTTTGAGGAATGATTTGTCAGCAAAAATGAACATTTACTGCTAACTGAAGTTAAAAAACTAATAAATATATTTTGAGTTGAAATCCTAAATTTTCTTCTATGGCCAATCTCCTAACCTTAGGAGGGGAAAAATGAAAATTAAAAGATAGGTTTGCTTCCAAACTGATAATGTTATGTGAATTTTTTTGTGCTCCTTAAATGTACCATGATCTCTTATGAAGGTCCATATATTTTCCCTTATTTGTGTCCCATTTTAGGCCCCTTATCAAGATAAAATTATTTTATTTACTCCTTGAAAGAGTTCCATTTTATTAAAAGTTATATTCTTTTTCATATCAAACAACATTTTTTTTTTATAACTCCCTCATAAAGGAACCTGATGCACCTTACCTCTTAAGATATATATGGTTCTGTGTTTATGCCATTGGGACAGGTTGGTGGTAAGGGTGACGATATACATTCTTATAATTTTCAAATGATCAAGTGTGAAGTAAAAAGTAACATAACTTTCTCGACATCTTGTCTCCAAACATGGTGGTTGGGGTGGGAATGAAAGCAGTTCTCCTACTGCTAGTTTCTTTGTTCTTTTTTTTGTTATAAGGTTGGACTGTTGCTACCTGCCCAGCCCAGCAATCTTTTCCCTTTTTTTTTTAATTGGGTTGGCCGGTTGGGCCATTTATTTTTAGGCCCAGACCATACCTTTTTTTTATTGGGTTGGGCCATTTATTCTTGGGCCCAATACTTAATGGGAAAAATGCATGGGTCAGGTATTATCTATCACAAAATCAAAAATCAAGCCCCAAGTTTTAGAATTTCAAAAATCAGGTTTGTCCGTGAATTAATTAATTATATTTAACAATTATTCTGTTAAATTTCATTCCTTAATTTAAGCATACCGTTAAGACTTCCTAATATAACAAATTACCTCCCTAATATACAGATTCTGCTTCAGCCCCAGATTGATTTCGATCATGTGGACAAAATTGACGGCAGATTAAACGAGATATCCGGTCACAAATCACAGTTCGTCGTCGTCGGTCACATAAATCCAAACAATGGAGAGTCGACGACCGAATATAATGTACGCAGATTTCGACTGGGTTGAAGTTCCAATTGAGTGCTCCAATCTGTAGCCAGAAATTGGAAAAAAACGTTTCCATTGCCGTCACCAATAATACTCATTGCCCATTGGTATGTCATGCTATCCCCTCAACGTTTAAGGTTCTGTATTGTTTTCATAAATTTGTGACTTCAATTGAAATAATATCTATGCACAATCAATAATATATGTGACGTTGATTACATTCATAGCACATCCAGAATGTTGGAGGTAATTCTGGGTCGTGCATGATCTCCTACCTGTGACCCGAAATACAAATGTGACATGCATGAATTCAATTTAAGTATTGACTTCATACATTTAAATTATGTGTCCCGCGTGATCTCCTAACTGTGACCAGAAATACATACGTGACATGCAGGAATTCAATTTCACTACTGACTTCATACATTTAAATTATGTGCCCTGCATGATCTCCTACCTATGACCAGAAATACATATGTGACCTGCATGAATTCAATTTAACTACTGACTCCATACATTTAATTTCTATGTCCTGCGTGATCTCCTAACTGTGAGAAATACATATGTGACATGCATGAATTCAATTTAACTATTGACTTCATACATTTAAATTTTGTGCCCTGCATGATCTCCTACCTGTGACCAAAAATACATATGTGACCTATATGAATTCAATTTAAGTACTGACTTCATACATTTAAATTATGTGCCCTGCGTGATATCCTAACTGTGACCAAAAATACAAATGCGACATGCATGAATTCAATTTAAATACTGACTTCATACATTTAAATTCTATGTCCTGCTTGATATCCTAACTATGACCAGAAATACAAATGTGACATGCATGAATTCAATTTAAGTACTGACTTCATACATTTAAATTCTGTGCCTGCATGATCTCCTAACTATGACCAGAAATACATATGTGACCTGCAGGAATTCAATTTAACTACCGACTTCATGCATTTAAATTATGTACCCTGCATGATCTCCTACCTGTAACCAGAAATACATATGTGACCTGTATGAATTCAATTTAACTATTGACTTCATACATTTAATTTTTGTGTCCTGCGTGATCTCCTACCTGTGACCAGAAATACAAATGTGACCTGCATGAATTCAATTTAACTACTAACTTCATACATTTAATTTCTGTGTCATGCGTGATCTCCTAGCTGTGACCAGAAATACATATGTGACCTGCAGGAATTCAATTTAACTACTGACTTCATACATTTAAATTATGTGCCATGCATGATCTCCTATTTGTGACCAGAAATACATATGTGACATGCATGAATTCAATTTAACTACGAACTTCATACATTTAAATTATGTGCCCTGCATGATCTACTACCTGTGACCAGAAATACATATGTGACCTGTATGACTTCAATTTAAGTACTCACTTCATACATTTAAATTCTGTGTCCTGCATGATATCCTAACCGTGACTAGAAATACATATGTGACCTGTAGGAATTCAATTTAAGTACTGACTTCATACATTTAAAATTGCAGATATGATGGATGTGCATGTATGTTTGCTGAATGGATCCCAGATATCGGTGGTTTTGCTAGATCGTAATTGCACCTATACGACGCTTGTGGATACTGTAATGACAAAGTTCAGTTTAGATCATGCATAATGTTAAACTGTGATCCTCAGATTGCAATGCCTGACATATACTCAAACCTGTGACTTGTCAAACACGTTTGTGTGACCAATGTACTATTCACCGTATTCTAAAAAAATTCTTTACTTAATTAGAAACCTGTGTTACCAATGCACTACTCTCGGTGACCATCATAAAGCAATATGTGACATATAGTAAGACTTGTGACCTGTGAACACGTATTATGTGACCATTACACTATTCACTTAACAATAATAAAAAATATGTTACTGTTAGTGGGACATGTGACCCAATGACCTAAATGAAGTGCGTTCATATTCTGTGACCTTCGCAAATTGCCTGCAAATGATTCAGAAACCTATGTTGCTATCTATTTCCAGAGTTGCCAAACAATTCCCTATAGTGTTCTCTGTGACCTGATGTAACATTATGTTACTACTAGTATTCATGTGACTTACATACTCCAAAAATATTATCAGATGTGACCCTGTAGAAATCTTCTAATACAGACTTTCATTGTTACCATCAGAATGAAATGTGTGATATATGGAATGACCTGTGACCATCAGATTGCAATTTACACAGATGCAAATAACAGCTTTTAAGTCAAATACATGCCTACTCACAATGAAAATGGTGCCAATTATTATCGAAAATTCAATGTACAATTTACCCAGTCACAAAAACTACCGCAAATCGAAACAGACAATGACACCAAAAAAAAGACAGTGGCAGACAATCAGAAACTTTATAGAGTTTGTTCATTGTTTTAAACTTAAAAAATACACGACCATCACTCAATGAGAATCTCATCTCCTTTTTTGTGCTTCCCCATCTTCGTAGGCTTATATATACTCCGATATTTATACAGCCTTGTGGCAATGTCCAGCCTTGTTCTCCCCGCGTCAAATTTGCTCGGCATCGAGTCCTTATCATCTTGTAGCAACTATGACTATAGGGCTATGTCATGGCAGTCCATAAAATGTCCAAAGCATGTTCCCCTGAGTATTCTTCGCTGGACTTCATTCAGATATTTCTTCAGGTTGGTGATAACACCCTTTGTCATGGACATTGTAATCTTGCCGGAAACCATTTTTCTTACGGTAGCATGAATTTCCAAAGCTGCAGCAAAGAAGTTTATGTCAAGTCACATATATAAATTACGAGAGGTCACATGCATAAATCACATAATACAATCAGGTCACATACGTGCATGAGCATATTAAATGTTAAGAAATTAGGTCACAGATACAGTATAAACTCCATGACATGTGTCAGGTAGGTCACAGTTCCATTACTCTCGCTCTGTGATTTCTGCGGGAACAGTGACAGAACAGGCATGTTTTAACCAAAGGAACAAAGTGATTACTTAAATGCATCAGATTGTTATATTTTGCCCTTAACCTTCAACTAGCAACATCTACTTCCATACATAGGTCAACGTATAATAGATCATTTTTAATTTCCACATGCATGTGATTCTAACATTTTTGAACCCACTCCATTAAACTTATTTTGACAAAATCTGCATTCACTTGTGACTGCTGAGTGCTCAAATTGCTAAGTACCATGTATTGAACTTCTAAAACTATGTAAGTAACAAGGAGTCAATTAACAGTTACCTTTACAAAGTTAAATTAAGATGTGATAAGGAAAATGCAGTCAAACTCCAAGACATCTCCATACCCTACAAGCACCGTCAATCCTTTAGTCCCCTTCACAATTTGACAGGAAGAAAGTTGTTTCCTTCACATTTTCTTTCAATTCCCATCCTATTTTTCCACTTACGCAACACAAAACTACTTCTCAATCAACTAACGGGTCACAAATGAAATTAATAACAACAAATCACGAATTTACCACTTGACCCATGAAGTTACCTTCTTTGCCGCTTGACCCATGAAATTTTTGCCTTTTTGTTGGCATTTTCTTCGGGCTTTCCATTGTCTTCCTGTTCGATCCAACCGGCATTTTCACCATCTTCTTCGCCTTCTTTTCACCCTTTGTTTTCGCCATTTGTATTCACTGTCGAAAAAGAGTTCTCACAATGTAGAGGATATTGAGTGCACCAGATTGGGTGGAGTTTGGAGTGTAATCACAGAAATTTTTGGAGATGTGGTGGAGATTGGGAACGACTAATGTTGAGATGAGATAATGGTTAAGAGAAAATAGGGCTTGAATAGAAATGGAAGTTGAGATATTAACAAATTTGAAACCCTCAATTAACGGGATACGCGCGTCATTTAATTCAAAAATTAATTGTTTAATTAAAATGATAAAAACCTGAGAAATGAAAAAAAAACGTGAAAACCTGACATTTTAAAATGCTANTTGAGAAATGAAAAAAAAAAAAAAACATGAAAACCTGAATTTTAAAAACGTCAAACTTAAGGCCTGGTTTGATGTAATTTCCACATACTTAATATATATGTCCCAGCCCAACAAATCAAATGCATTTGGTAATTGGTATCATTTCCTTCGTGAAACACTGAAACTTCACTGCTTCAGCCTTGAGAGTTGAGACGACGCCGCTCACACCTCTTCACACCTGTCGTGCAGTCGCAGTTGCTGTCGAGTTCCTCCACAGCCCGGCCGTCTTCTGCACACCACTGACCACCAGTTCGTCGACTCCGTGAGGCCGTAACCCGTGAGTGAGTTTTCTCATTTTTGTTCTGCCCGCCGTTTTTTTTCTGTTTTTTTTTTTTGGGTGTTATTATCTGTTTATGAGTTTTAAAATCATTATTTTGTGATAGCTTTCAATTTGTTTGAAATATGATTTATGAATTTGAATTGGGAGAATCGGGGGAAATTAAAATTGGATTTGGAATTGGGGGAAAATAAAATTGGATTTGGAATTGAATTTAGGGTTTAGGGTTTGGAATTGGGGGAAAATAAAATTGGAATTGAATTTGAAATTGGATTTAGGGTTTCAAATTGGGGGAATTGGAAATTTGGATTTGGAAATTTACATATATATTCAATAATTTTTAATATTATATAATTAAATATTAATAAACGACATCGCTCTTACGATCGCTGATTGTCGACTTTGACTGGTCAACGTCCGCTCGGACTGAGCTTAGATGTTGGGTCCGCCACTGAATGAAAGGATTAATTTTTTTTCAAAATGTTAGAGCTTTGTGTTCTCTTCTCTTTATAAATGCTAGTTTTAATATGCTTAATTGCTTGAAACACAATCCCATCAAGATCAGTTTTTTTTTTTGATAATCGTGGATGTCCGGGCCAGCTTACGCGCACCTCGACTAATCCCACGGGACCCTGAAGTTTATGGTCGGGTACTCATCTCAGTGGCCTTGAGGGGATTCGAAAAAAAAAAAAATTTCCTTTTCAAGGTCCATGATCAACCCTAATTCTAGGATATATATGCTTGTCTGTTTATGATATAAGACATGTCTTGGTAGTGAGAGATACCATATCTAGGTGTAAAAATTTTAAATGATTGAAATGGCATCACAAGTGTCAAGGCACCGTAGCTCGAGTTTATTATTGCTGATACAAATAGAAATTTATTTTCTGAAAATCCAGATGCATTCATTAAGAATAATCCCATCTGTCGTTTTGGAGAACTATTTGAGCAATATGTAAAGCACAATCTATTTGTTTCATGTTTTAGTATTTTTTTCATCAGAAGTATAGAGGCTTACTTATCATTGTGGTACACGTGGTGGAACAAAACAATTGAGAACAAAGGAATCCAAGGGAAGATGGCCCAAGAATTCTTCAAGAGACCAGCCAGTTTATTAATTGCAGAGGGAAGATTTTGTTTCGATACAACTGAAGTGCTTCATTTGGAAAATGTAATGAAAAATGGAAGTGCACATATTGAGATTAATGGAAGAATCCATTTGTTGGTATGTGCGGTTTAGGAAATCTAACTTACTTCCATTCTTTTTAAGGTACGGATCAGTCATAATAAAATGTTTTTGAACATACAAATTATTCAGAACATAAAAAAAAAAATTAATGAAAAATTTGAACTAATTGTTTTCTTTCCTTAGTAAATTGAGTTTGGCATGAGTAATTTTATAGTTGTTATCTATTGCAGAGAAACATAAATTTCGGAAATCTCTCTTTATTTACAGGCATATGTGCAGACTTTAACTCGAGCCTCGTCTATGATGAAGTTCTGTATTTATATTTACGGCTTTAGCCAGAAGTTCAGCAGAGACGCTACTAGCAAAAATATAAGGAGAATGGGAAAAACTGATGAAGAAGCCTTTGAGAATACATGCAATTGGAGATTCCCACATGCAGTAGCTGAGATCAAGGTTATGGAGATCTGTTTCCATTGGCAGGACAAACTTGAAAATCCAGAATGGCACCCATTTGAAGTTATTCCAATTGAAGGTAAGCATCAGGTAAGCCTGAAATGGCCTTTGCTTTTCATGCATTTTAGTACTGTGAATCCGTAGAGGAAATCCCAAAAAATAAGTCAATATATTCAATCTGTCAAGTTTTATCTTTTGAGGATTATGGTTGGTATATTGTATTCATGTTACCAAGTTTTAGTGAATGTTGTAGGAAATGATGGATGAGGACGATGAAGTACTATGCAATCTTAAGGATGAATGGGAGATGAAATTCAAAATGCAGTTACAAAAGTCTCGAAGGAGCTTAATGAATACAATCCAAGTGGTCGGTATCCAGTTTATGAAAGATTCAAATTCTGGGAAGTTACTATGCTGGAAGTTGGACACAATTGTCATTAGAACCAATGCCTGATACATTTAAATTTTCTGACGGCACAGTTCTCCTGAAGAAACGGAAGGAAAGCCTTCCCTGCCAAACGAAGGGTGTTCGGATATTGGCCTCTAACTATGAAGGAAATCAAGTATGCTTGTGAACAGGTCAGGAAAGAATTGAAAAAAATAAAAAAATAAATTCTGTTACAAATGCAAGTTGATGTAAGCTCGCCTGCTCACTCTAGGATCATGCGGAGCTACTGCAGTGGAATCATCTCTATGGTCAACAACCGCAATAATAACTAATACCATGAATTGAAATTTTATTATATCGTAGTTCGAGTTGTAAGTGTGAATGTAAGTTATCTATCCGTCTAATAATATTTATCGCGTGTGAGAATTTTAAGCTTGAAAAATGGGTCCACTTACTTACTTTCAGGGTTCAATTTGCTAGTAATCTCAATCTAACGGAAAAAAAAAATGATTATTTCATATTTTTAAATATGACAGATTTTTTCGTTGAATGTGTAAAGAAAAATTGATTTCAATGCTTATCCCTTATGCTAAATTTTTTTTGCCAATTAAATAGTCTCTAATAACAAAATTAAAACAAATACATTTTTGAGTTTCATTAAATGTCAATACCAATTTAATTTTCTTCTTCGTTATTTTTTCACTCAACAAAATATATTTATCATATCTGATCCAATCGTTTAACCCCAAATTTTAAAAATTGCATTCAAAATCTTTTAAAAAATTGCAATCTGACCCATTTTAAATTATAAATAGAACCTTTCAATTTCTCAAATTGCAAAGCACGTATTTCACCTTTAAAGTTGCAAACTGAGCCCTTAACTCATATTGCAAGCAAGGGCTTACAATTTCTTAAATTACAAAGAGGCCCAGTCTCCAATCATCCCAAAACAGAAATCCTAAGGGCCACTTTGCTGTTTTCGAACCATTTTCACTTTTCAGTTTTCGAAAACACTGAAAACATGCTTGCTTACCTATTTTCAGAAACGAATTTCCAAAAATGAGTTTAAAATTTACGATGAAAATGGAAAACGCCAAATAAGTCGTTTCGGAAGTTAAAATCAAGTCAAAACTCTATTTTTTTACTTTTGAAAACAATTTTTCAAAATGACAAAAAATACTCGTTTTCAACAATCTTAAAATGGACACTCAAAACACAAAACTTAAAATAAATTCAAAACTAAAAATTGAAATACGAAGAGAACAACCCCTAAATTTTTTTCATCCTTTTTTTTTTTATCTAGAGGCGCTGCACATCCCCTGAAATGGGCAATAGGACGCGGCACTACTATATGAATTAGCAGGGATGTTCGTTGCTGCTGTTGACTGCGACGTCAAATGTCGTTTTTTTTTCTCGTTGCGGCGCGTAGCACGTCGCCTCTGAATTTGGTGGTGGCTGTTGCCGCCCACCCTTCTCCAGATTTGTTTTTCTGACCAAAATTTAATTTTCTTTTTCCAATCAAATTTGGAACATGAAAATTAATTTTCTAAATTGCTAAATTCAATATATAAAATAAACTATCAACTTTTGATTGTTCTAAAATGCAGAATATTCTTTAACAAATACAAAGTAGACACCGAAACAAATGTTGGGCATTTACTCATGCACGGTGGAAAATAAAAATAATTTCAATTCCCAACAAGTATCTACTTTGTGTTTAGATAGAAATTGTATATAAATTATTCATTTAAATTTTGTAAACTCCTTTGCCTATCTTGAACACGAATAATCACGATATGTAATCCGCAGCTGTCCAATGGAAATCCATATAGGGAACAAGAATGAGAGAATTATGATTTATCTTTTCTTGTGTTAGCAAGATAATAATAATTGTATTGTGATTTCTCAAACCCTAGCAATCTATTAATAGTAGTTCAAGTGGCCTTGACTCGTCTTTTAAATTTAATCCAATCCAATATTTAATTAATCTAATTAACTAAACTTGGTCTATAAATTAATTAATCCAGTTTATTAACTTAGCCAATTAATTAATTGTACAAAGGTCCAACACTTTTCAACAATTAGTTAGTAATTACATTAGTCTAGATCTGCTTCTGTTTGTGACCTATTAAATTCCCGTTCACGATGCGTAACAACATGAATTATTATTTTTATCTAACTAAAATAAGATAAATTTAAACAACCTTTTAATTTATCATTAATTCACCTAAATTAATTAATTTACATTTGTCGACCCAAACTGACATCTAGAAATGTGTCAAGACAACACATGTGACGGAAAAATGTCACGTGGTATGACAACTAAATTTGTTCGTTTACCGTGAAACTATAATCCATTCGTTAATATGATTCGATCAATTGTGAAATATGAAATGTATCAATCTCAATTATCAGTTATATCTTTCATCCCACTATTAAGTCAATGCAAGCCAAAAACTCTTTTGGACTTATGAATATACCTTGAACAAGGATTTCACTATCAATTTAGCTGAATGAAATGTAGGTCATAATTTATTACTATTTAAGAGTGATGAATCCTTTATTGAACACTCACAGCATTCATATAATTCTTGATATACCTGAACGATGTCGTATTAATGACTCTTGGCAGAGCAACATCCAATATAACCAAAGCATGATTGTTGATAGGAATGTAAAATGCATATTTTTCTCTCCTTATTTTATGTGCTTGTATGA
>CAIGRT010207796.1:0-11807 GCA_903798405.1 Fraxinus platypoda
TTGGATCTTGAAAAGTAGGGCTCCATTTAATTTCCACTTTGGAAATTGGATGGAGAAAAGTGAAACATGGCTCAATATGCTTTTGGGCTTCAAGAAGTAGGCCATAAGTTTGAGCCTGGATTATATTGAGAGAGAAGAGCCGGTCTATCATAATATGCTAGAAAACGGCTGGGAATTAATGTTTTGGTCTAATTAGCTTTATAGTAGACTAGCGGTCACGGCAAATATTGAAAGCAACCTGTGCCAACACTTCCCAATATGAAAAAAGAAAAAAATTATACATACAGAACAAATAGACGTGTATGTACATACTATTCGACATCATCAGGTATTTGAAGTTCACCAAGAAAAATATATAACATTTTGGCCTTCCCAATAGAGTCAATACTCTTTTCATTAAAATTTTGACATCTACATTCATCACCAAATCAATGACAACTTTTCTATAGCACAATCATTTGTTTTTCCAAAAGGGAATGATTGGCTCTACAATTATGTTCGTGGTATAACACAAATCATTTTGTTTTTCCTGAAGAGATTGATCGGATCTACAGTTATGTTCACCGCCACTTCCACATTGTGTCCATGAAAGGTATTCATTACATAAATCGAAGACAATCTCATAAATATGAGAAATATTCAACAAGCAAAATAAATTCTATCAAATTACTGATGTGAAGTTATATTCCAAAAAGTATATTTTACTTGGAGATAATTAAACAGAGTTTCACTTTCCAAAATCAAAAAATATATATAGAAAATGTAATTTTGATCGAGGCCAGAGTTTGATTATCTCTATTTAAGATGAGTTCGCAGATCACAATTTTCCACTGTTCAATAACATTCCTCTCCTAATATACAACAACTCCTTCACGAGATACCATCACTTCAAATCTTGAGAAACAACTAATGTCAAAGTGTTCTGAACTCTCTTTCATGAAATTGGATTGAATAATGCTGAACGTACATGCATCGTTGACAGGAAAAATCTAGGAATTTGAATTTAGTGATGTGGCGTGAAAATAAAGAGTTGACGTGTGGAGAATTTTTAAAGAAAAGACGAGTGCTCACAAACAAAATATATCTAAATTCATTATTTTTTTTTATGTTTTTATCTTGATTTTTGGAATCATTACATGATATTAAATGAAGTCAAAATATTATATTCTTAATACCATTCGAAGTGCTCATGATCTAGTATTTTATAACCCTAACAATGCTCGAAACAATCAATCGGTGCAAATGTTACGGTGCGTCAAACTACGCAATTCCAAACTAGTATTTCGAAAATTTTGATAACATGCCAATCTTAAAAAAATTTCGATGATCTTACGCTAGTCGAATCTATAAATAGTCTATGTTAATTTGAAACTCATTTCGAGAATTACATCATAGACATATCGAATGATCTAAATAAATATCCAAAATAATTAAACATACATTAAATGTGGGTGTTAAATAGACATATAGCTCGTATTTTCTTAAATTTCTTATATTATTTCATTAATGTTTATTATTTTTGAGCGACGGACTTTTCAATATAATTTACATCATTTTATGAGAAAAATTTACATGGTGTATGACGTAAAAAAAGAAAAAAAAAATCGGCTATAAAAATTCCTAATAAAATTTTTATTACTTTATATGGAATATGAATTGTTATACTACTTTCTTCTCTCAATTATTTTCACATCCGAAAAATTCAAGAAAAAAAAAAAGATCATTTTTAGGAATTTTTTTTTTTTACGTTAATGCTACTTTTTCCTCTTGATCATTTTAAAAAAAATTAAAATAATCTAATAAATTTCCTAATATAATTTTTGACATCATTTAGTTTCCTAATAAATTTTTAAAGGTAATTAGCATATAATGTCCCCCACCTTTCACTGTTATAGTGAAAACGTTCGTACCTTTCATTTTTTTGGCATTTTCACCCTTATTTCCACATTTCACTGCGTAAAATGTCATTTTTATTCATTTTCTCGATTAAAAATCATAAAATGACTAATATACCCTTCTCTTAAAATAAAACAAAAGAAAAAAGAAAAAAATAATTTCAATCATAGTCCCAAATTTTTTTAAAGAGCGCAAATGAGTCCCAAATAAATTAGTAAAAGAGTAATTAGCACATAATGTCCCTACATTTCATTATTATTGCAAAAAACGTCCATACCTTTCATTTTTTTGGCATTATCACTCTTAATTACACATTTGATTATGCAAACTATCATTTCTATCCATTTTCATCCAATTTTTTGATAAAAAATCGCGAAATGACAAATATATCATCATATTTAAATAAAAAGCTAAACAATTAATTGCAACCATAGTCTCAATTTTTTAAAAAATTGCAAATGAGTCCCCAATAAATTAATTTAAAAAATTATTTTTTATAGAAAAAAAAAAGTGCTAACGAGTCCCAATTAAATTTCTTTAAAAATTTAAAAAAAATTTAAAAAAATTAAAAAGTGGAAACGAGTCTCAAATAAATTATTAAAGAATTAGAAATTAAAAATATATATATTTTTTATTTCAATAGGAGGGTATATTCATTATTTCACAATTTTTTATAGAGAAAATGGATGAAAATGATGGTTTATACAATCTAATGTGTAATTAAAGGTGAAAACGCCAAAAAAAAAAAGGTATGGACGTTTTTCGCAATAATGGTGAAAGGTGGAGACATTAATTACCCTTTTAATAATTTATTTGGGACTGATTTGCGCTTTTGAAAAAAAATTGGGACTATGGTTGCAATTTTTTTTCTTTTTCTTTTTTTTTTATTTAAAGAGAATGGTATATTCGTCATTTCACAATTTTTAATTGAGAAAATAAATGAAAATGACCTTTTGCGCAATGAAATGTGAAAATGCCAAAAAATGAAAGGTATGGACGCTTTCCACAATAACCATGAAAGGTGGGAACGTTATGTGCTAATTACCCAATTTTTTAAAAAAAATTTAAATGACTTCTCTTTTGAACTCTTTTTTTTAAAATTGGATTGAATAATGCTGAACGTACACGCAAAATGGAGTCAAAATATTACATTCTTAACACCATTTCAAAGTGTTCACGGTCTAGTTTTTATATCGTTAACGACGATTGAAACGACCAATTGATGCAAACATTAGGTGCGTCAAACTATGCAATTACAAACTAGTATTTCGAAAATTTTGATTACATGCTAACCATAAAAATTATACGATGATCTTACGCTAGTCGAATCTATAAATAGTCTACGTTAATTTGAAACTCATTTCGAGAACTACATCATAGATATATCGAATTATCTAAATGAATATCTAAAATTATTAAACGTGGGTGTTAAAGAGGCGTATAACACGTATTTTCTTTAAATTTCTTCAATTATTTCATTTATGTTTATTATTTTTGAGCGATGGAATTTTCAATATAATTTATATCGTTTTATGAGGAAAATTTACATGGTGTATCACGAAAAAAAAATCGGCTGTAAAAATTCCTAATAAAATTTTTATTACTTTATATGGAATATGAATTGTTATACTACTTTTTCCTCTCGATTATTTTTACATCCGAAAATTTCATTAAAAAAAAGATCATTTAGGATTTTTTTTTTTTTTTTACGTCAATGTTACTTTTTCCTCTTGATCATTTAAAAAAAACTAAAATAACCTAATAAATTTCCTAATATAATTTGAGATTAATTTGAGGAAATTGCACCCCATGTCACTTTTTCAATTGTCACTTGCAAAAATGTCGCATTTTAATAATTTTTGCAAGAATGTCATTTTTGGACTTTTTTTTATCACTATAGACAATTTAAATACATTGCACATCCTTAATTAAATGTAATGTGATTATACAAAAAAGCTTGACCAAAAAGTGAAAAAAAAAAATATCACATCCAATTAATGCACCACAATACTTTAAAATTTTGAAAAAAAAAAATGAAAAACTAAAATCACCACTCAATCCATCTCTCTCATTCAAACCCCCAAATCTAATCATTGGGCCTGCATACAAGCCCGCTTCAACCAAGGGTTAGCCTTCAAAGTTGCATAAAAGGAAGCATCAAATTGGTTCCTTATTATACGATCTGAGACATAAAGAAATGAAGCTTGCAGAGCGACGTGCCAAAGGTTTCCTTACTAAAGCACAAACACAAGCAAAATATTGGCGGTAAGATATAGTTGTGAAATTTATTTTTTGTTTATTTATCGATTTTGTGAGTGTGAAGTAAGTCTAATATATAATACTTGGATTTTGTTGTAGATCCAACTTGAGGTACCTATTAGTGGCGATTCGTCCGTCCTAAGATTTGAGCTTAAGGTTCGTATTTCATTTTTCATTATTCTTGAATTTATATTACTTTGCATGTCAAAGTTTGTAGCTTTTGACTACTCAAAGATTCAGATGTTGAGGTTGAATATGTAAATGGAACATTGTTGGAATTCACACATTCAAGCTATGAATTTGTTTTATCGAACTTTAATTGTTGATTTGTTGGAATTTGTTATTGACAATCAGTGGAAATAAGATAGGTCATATTATCTGCATTCTTGAAGTCCCCCATTTTGCTAGAACATGTTCTTTATTAGTATAATGTTTGGTAGCGTGTTACATTTTTCACTTTATATATTGGGAATGTCACACTTTTTACTTTTTGTATATATTACATTGATTTCGAAGGAGTTTGATAAATACTTCTCGACAGATTAATTATGTGACTCATCTGTTGTTATTAACTGTCGTTCCCAACAGTTCATCTATGTTATTCTCGAGAGATGACTAAGTATCGACATATGAGTTGAGTCATCTGTCGATATGGACTGTCGTTCTAGATAGTTAAATGCAGTATTTCTCGACATATGACAACTTCTCAATAGATCAGTTTGGCAGTCATCTGTCCACATGTCCAACTTTGGTTCATTTGAACATTACACGTGTTTTTTTTTGCTTTCTTACTCATGTGTTTCATATTAACATGTACGAATTATTATGATCTAATATTCTTTTCTTTGTTGTTGTACATTGTTCTTACAGATGAATTTTAAAATTCTCGTTCTCGAAAATATGGAATCCTTCACATTTTGTAAAAGATATTAGTATCTTTACCCTTCAAAAATATTTCAAAAACCAAACAGATCAATAAATGATAGTTTCAAAAATTTCACCAATTACATTTCATCATGTTGTATTTAATATTTGGAAAATAGTAAGCTATAAGATAAATATAAACAATTTGTAATGGCTAACCTCTCAAAATGGACGATGAATCCAATAGTAATATGTTCTTGATCAAGGAACGAAAAAGATGGAGAAGAAGCTAGGGTTTGTTAATGGTAAGAAGATATGTACTTATGTTAACTTTTCACATTCTTTTATCTTTTTTTTTTAAACAAAATTCATATTACTCAATATAATATACATATATGCAATGTTTATAATATACAAAATAAATCTTCACATCATAACATTAATGGCATTCAAATCAAGTATTAAATGCTCCTAAAAATGTGTTATTATGGGTAATTTGGACATTTCACACCAAAAAAATGATATTATTGAACACTAAAAGTGAAAATGACAATTTTTTGAGGGTTTTCAAATTTAGTGACATTTTTGAAAATTCCCCATATAATTTTTGACATCATTTAGTTTCCTAATAAATTTTTTAAATGACTTCTCTTCTGGCATGATTGTCATAGACGTACATTACAATTGGGGATAGGTAGGCAAGTCTTCTTTTCATCTATCTTGAACGAAGCTGCACACCCTCCCTGACAGGACTTGTACATGGGGGGAGCGGGAGGGAGATTTTTTCCCATTTTTTATTTCACAAGGGTCCCACGTTGATCCCACACTTATGTGAGAGTAGGTCACTCAGATGATAATTTTCTTCTGGCACAATTGCTTTATTCTCTAATCTTATAGTAAATTACATAGTTAAAAAGTAAAAAAAGGAAGCAGTTCTTTTACAGTTGGCTTCAGAAATTCTTCCAGCGGAACCCACTACAGTTCCTCAATCATCTACCCTTTGTCACATCACATGCCTCCTTAATCCACTGCCGCTAGTGAGTTAATGATTGTACCGACAGAGTTAATGTGAGTTAAAATCTACCGACAGAGTTTGAGAAAGAAGGCTGCACTGCACCGGATAGGCCCACACATAGCCATGTGCCAGTGAGGAATTGCTTCGTTTTCAAAATTTACTGTATTGCATTTTGCTTTTATTTTTCATTTTATGCAGGAAAATATGAAAAGAAAACGGCGTTTGACTATTAAATTTCACTGTTCACTGTCGGCGTAGGAATCCCTTGAATCGTAAGCAAGCTAAATCAAAATTTGGTTTTTTTTTTTTTTTATTGAAAAAGTTCTTTATCTGATAGAACCATTTGTACAAAAACCACCAGAATCAATCGGAATTGGATCAAGTTAGCCGATTATTTTGGTTCTTAAAATCATATTTAAATTAACATCCTCAGTCCCACCCATAAATATAATTCTTTTACCTTAACGTGTAAGAATAGAATCTAGGATTTCTTGGGAATGATACAAGGTTTATTTGGGCCGATGGTGGGCCGATGGGCACCTTTACACATTTTCAATTTACTCGTATCTCGATTATTTATGAATTTTTGAAAATTTACTTTTTAAATGACACCATTTTACATCCAAATTCTTTTTTTGACGTCATTCCCATATAAAATTTTCTAATAAAATGATGTAATTATATTAAGAAATTTGTAGCACAAAAATAATAAACATTAATGAAATAATTGAAGAAATTTAAAGATAAAACGAGTTATACGGCTTTTTTAGCACCCGCGTTTAATGCACGTTTAACTGTTTTCGATATTCATTTAGACTATTCAATATGTCTATGATTTAGTTCTCGAAACGAGTTTCAAGATGACGTAGACAATTTATGGATTCGATTAGCGTACGATCATAGTAAAATTTTTAAAATTAACATGTTGAAATTCTCGAAATACTAATTTGAAATTGCCTACTTTGACGCACCGTAACATTTGTTACAATTGACCGTTTCGCGCACTGTTAACGAAGTGAAACACTAGGTCGTGAGCAATTCGAAATGGTATTAAGAATGCGATATTTTGATTTCGTTTGATACCCCTAATAATCCCAAAAATTAGGACAAAAACATAAAAAATTGTAATGAGTTTATAAATAGTTAGGTTGGAACACAAGGCTCTTTTATTTAAAATTTCTCTGACACATCACCTTTTTACTTCATGCCACATTAGCAAATTCAAATTTCTGAATTTTCCCTATAATCCATCATTTGTACATGTAGCAAGATTGAATATTTTGAATAACAATAATGCTGGGTGTACAATGCCCCTTTCACAGAAGTTTTACAGGAAAATATAAAAAAGTGACGTGGAGGCCAAATGGGAGGGAAAAAAAAGGAAAGATGAGGGAAGACGAGATCCAACCATTTTGTGATTCCTCCTTTTTCTTTCCCCAAAATGGAAGCCCGAATCTCGTGAACGATCCCGCAGCTCCAAAACCCGCATCACAAAATTCCATCACAAAATTCTGTCTCTACCGAACGGCTCCATTTCCTCATTGTCGTGAAGGTCGACGAGATCGAGAAAATCCACTGAAAATCCACTCCGACCCGTGTACGGTGTGTTAAGAGGAAGGAAGACGAGAGTCCAGCCATTTTCCTTTTTGAAAACCCGCAGATCCATTTCCTTTTTTGAAAACCCGCAACTCTATTTCCTCATTGCCGACGAGATCGAGAAAATCCAATCCAACCCGTATACGGTGCGTTATGTAGATTTGTTTTGTAGTATGCATTTTTTATTTTTTATTTGTATGGTATTGCTATTCAAAAAATTGTAAATGGAATGATGCCGCCTTCGTGTTTGCTCAATATTATCAGTTATTTGCTAACAGGACATTACACTATGGGAGAAATGAATGAAGTTCCTTCTGTGCAGTCCGATAATGAGATAGTTGTTGACAAAATCAACACTGTGGACAATGAACCGTTAGGAGGAGATGGAGAGCTTGTGCCTGTGGTAGGTATGATATTCACGAATGAACGAGAGGTGTTTGATTTCTACAAGAGATATGCTTACGCAATTGGCTTTCCCGTGAGGAGAAGGAATTCGAAAAAGGACGACGATGGAGTTGTTAGGTATGTGACGTTAACATGTAGCATTCAATGAAATCTCGTTGTTCGGATATTGGAGCTAGACTGTCGAACAAGTTTGGCAAACCTTCGACTTCTTCTTCGACGGGTGCAGTATTCACTGCCTCAGTAATAGTACTCGAATCACTGCTTGATGCTTCATTCACAACCCAATCATAATATCCACAATTGATACTACAAGTTTTGAATAATCGGCCTTTGTTATTAGTCTCCTTTTCAACCTCAAAGCATTTCTCCCATCCGTGTGCACACCATGGACATCGTCGTTTTATCGAGCAATCCCTAAATAAGTGCTTCGTGCTTCTACAGCCGTGACAAACACCAAAATTCCGTCCTCCCATCCTGAACGGCAAATCCCAGAATGAAATCAATTATGAAGTTCATTGCAGTTAGCATATTTGTCCCCATTGAAGTTCTTTACTGTTAGCATACTAATCATAGTTTTAATTTTAGATTTAAGTGATGAAATTGACAATCTGATAACAAATCTTTTAATAAATCACAAGATCAATCAATTAACCAATAGGAAAAAAAAATATCGATTTTTTTTTTTTAAAACAGCAAGAAAAAATATGACGAATACAGAATATTTACCCAGTTGTGACAAATAAAGATTCTCGTCGCCCGGAGTTCGATGTGGTACGGCGGTTGTGGACTGAGGCAACGACCGGAGCTGGAGATGTTAGTACGGCGTCTGGGGATGTAGATGATGGTTGGATGTGGAATGCGACGGCTTGAGGTGGAGGTGGTTTCCGAGGGTTAAAATCGACGAAAAGGGGAAGCTCGTGATAGAATTTAAATTTGGGGTTCTATGTCACAGCCGCTTCGTGGACGTCGGCGCCGGACGGAGTTGAAGTGAGTGCCACTTCCGGCGATTTCTAGGGTTTGAAAAGGAGAAGAATGGGAATGGGAGCGTCTTGAGCGTTTTTCCTTTTTGGAAGGAAATGAATTGTTTTGTCTCAATAAATCATTTGCCACGTCATTCTGTGAAAACTCTGTGAAACTCCTTCTATACGTGTAGCGCGACCGTTTGAATAAAGATATATATACATGGCCACGATTACAGGGGCATCACCCCGTGATGTACATGGCATCAAGCATCAATCATGCTACTTGTGTCAAGCATAACTCGAATATTTTGGGTTACTACGGTACGCAAAAATTGTGGTACTAAATGGAGGAAATGTATGTGATTGAAAAATGAATTGACCAACTTTGCAATCCTATTGGGCCAATGAAAAGTTGTATATGAAATGACACAACTTCAGGGAAAAGATATGACTATTTGAAAAGGACATTCCCAAAAAAATATGACTTTTCACTTATACATATTAGAGTATTTCATTGTACTCTTAGGGTCCGTTTGATTGCAAAGGTGAAATTTGGGTGGAAAAAAATGTTTTACTGAGAATTAAATTGTCTAGAATTTGTTTTATTGAAAATTGTAATTAATTGTGTTTGATTGGTATAATTTTTCACCTGGAAAATGTTGAAAGTTTTGTATCCATTTGACTTTTTTTTCATGGAAATTGTCCGTTAAAGTGATAATTTTTTTTACCATTGAGTCTAGCATTTATTCCAATTGTAAAAAAAAAAAAGATTAAAAAAAAATATCATACCGAATACCATTCGTTTGACTTTGTTTTGCATAGAAATTGTCAATAAAAGTGATAATTTTTTTTACAATTGTGTCTAGATTTTTTCTCAATTGCAAATTAAAAAAAAAAAAAAAAAGAACATGGAAAATCCAAACCAACCAAAACAACAAGAAATATTTTTCCTCCAAAAGCTGGAAAGTAGGCGAGTGGATGGAGTAGGTGGAAAAAAAATTTCGGAGAAAAATTTTGCTGTCAAACTGTGCAAAACTTGGAAGATGGGAAAATGTTGCCCATCAAACATGGCCTTAGTGTCTTTGATGCACGTTAAAATGGAAATAATGCATTTTTTTGTGATGTGATGGTGAATATGTGATTGAAAAAGAAAGAAAAATTTTGATATGATGAAAAATATTATTTTATTAAAAAATATGTGATTGAAAATGAGTTGAAGAATGAGAGTGTGGCTAAAACAGGGGCTTTAATTCTAATTTTAAATCATCTTCAAGTTTTAAGTGAACCATTTTCGATCTTAATTTCTTATCATCCAAAATTAATATTCAGCAACTAAATATATTCTATGATAATCTACCTACGAATTAAAATATGTTCAATCTTCAAACTCGTATAACCGACTAATGAATTCTACTCAATTAATTGGTCAGAACCAACATTTCTAAGCCAATTTCCAACGTTACCCAACAAATATTTTGCCAAAATTTCTTTCTTTTCCTAGGAGATTAAGCCTTTTTTTTATTTTGCTAAAAAAATATATATATTTTAGCATATTTTGATAAATATTATAAAACGTGTGGTTGAAATGTTGATAAAAATTGTCCCATAAAATATATGATTGAAAATGAGTTTTCTTTTTCTAAAAAAAATGAGGACCAAGTATACTAAGAAAAATAAAATACACTAGCATTGAAGGTGCAATGTATATTGATTTGAACATCTCAAATCAATCAAACGGAAGCATATCAATGGATATTTTTCAACATCTCAACTTGTAAGAGGATTAAGAGAAAAACTGAAGCGCAAGGAGTTGGGACTGCATATTTTGGATCCTTTCAAATGCCGTCTCGTCACAGGGAATAACAAAGAAGCAAAATAATGACTAGTTCACTCCAAATACTAATTTTTAAAAGGGGTTTCTAAGTTGATTAATGCGAAGGAAAGCCGAAAGGGTAGCAGGTTCCATTTTAGTGCTTGTCATCTCACTACAACAAAAATAGTCATGTACAACATTAAAAATTCAACATTTGTTGACAAATGTTGTCAAAAGGGTCTTTTGGCAACATTTTAGTAAGTGAATGTTGTCATTGGTTAATATAAATGAGTTTTGGCAACGTTTTTTAGAAAAATGTTGCAATATAGCCATTTTTGCAACGTTTGTTGAGTGTTGCGAAAAGTCTCACTTTTTAATATGGNTTTTAGAAAAATGTTGCAGTAGACACCATTTTAGTGCTTGTCATCTATTCCGAATCCTTCTCAATTTTTGGCACGTAAAACACCAAGTGTTAATTATTGGACACGGTTTCATTACATTTTTGCAATAGTAGAAACACTTTCTTTTTTCTACAATGCCAATAATCACAGCCCTAACCGCTTAGCTCCCAGTTGATATTTTAGCTTTTGTGTACGATTGAGTTCGAGCTGTTCTACCTCATCCGAAGTGCTATACTCAGATTTGTGGCATTCGATGCCCAGTTTTCAAGTCGAAAACTTGGTTATTGACCTATCTCAAATGCACATTCGGTAACTCTATCTACCACAAAAAAAATTTTGGACTCTAACCTAATCTTTTGT
Source organism: Fraxinus platypoda (assembly GCA_903798405.1). Taxonomy (NCBI): domain Eukaryota; kingdom Viridiplantae; phylum Streptophyta; class Magnoliopsida; order Lamiales; family Oleaceae; genus Fraxinus; species Fraxinus platypoda. The sequence goes on from CAIGRT010207796.1 coordinate 11,572, forward strand.
TTGGTCAACCACAGCGATCGATGCGCTGCAACTCGAATAAGTATGGGCATAGAAATTACTAATAACTATCAATATGGACTATAGTTTATATTTTACTAACTTTTGATCTCAACAAAATATGAAACTTAAACAAATAATTACACTCACCAATAATATGTAAAACTAATTAGATTAACGAATATTTTGGGGTCACCTATTTGCAAGTTGAAAAGATCGAAAAAAAAAAAAAAAAAAAA
>CAIGRT010207838.1:0-10832 GCA_903798405.1 Fraxinus platypoda
CCTCTAGGTGTAATAGGGTCGAATCATGCGTTTTTCACACATATCCAAATGTTTTTTAGATCAATACATGTGAACTAATCATAAAAATTATCACATACAGAAAAAGACGACAGAATACATAACAAATTAATATCTAGAATTAAGTCAATCCTTGTCAAGAAATGTTGTTTACACTCGGTATAGTTCAACTCAAACTATACCTAGAGAGGATGGATATATGATTATGCGAAATTAAAAATTAAATAGGAACAAGTCACTTTTAATTATTTCTAGATGATTAATCAAACATTCCAATTTTCCTATATTGAATTACCGCAGTTATATGAAAACAGTAACAACACATAGAATGATCACGGAGAAAACCCAACTGGGTAAAAACTCCGGGTACTTTGCTAGTCAACAATCCATTATAAACGAATTAGAACTTACAGTCCGCTAAACTCGACTACCACTAATTCTTTCTGACCTCCGACTACAATTTCCACAGCTCTCTTGGATTGCGTGCTCATACACCAACTCCCAACTGCAGTTTCAAAACTCTCTTGGATTGCGTGCTCCTGCACCAACTTCAGGCTTTATGAATTCGTTTATCTCCTGTGGATCAACAAAGAACTCCACGTTCTCCAACAAGTAGAACTCTAGTCACCTTCCCTTGATCTTCAACACTTTGACAGATGTGTAGGAAGTAAGCAATTTGGTATTTGGATTATAAGTTTGATGTTTTCAATGATAAGGACAAATCAAACGATGAAGGTTGAAATCTATGGATGGAGATGATATGAAGCAGTTAGAATTTTCTCAATGATCAACTTTAAGAAAAATCGTTCAGGGACTATCTGGTATTTACACTGTAGGTTAAAGAATGAATGGGTCGGATAAGAAGCTTTAAAAACGCGAATTAAAATTTTTTGGATGACCCTGTCGCTCGAGCGAAAGCTGGACGACAGACGAGCGACAGTGTGTTGCTCGAGTGAAGGCCATGCGATAGGTCAACGACAATGTTTCTGTTTCTGTCGCTCGAACAAAGGCATGGCGATAGTCTAGCGAAATTGCGGTGCCGTTTTTTCCTTCTTTCCATTCTCGAACCCTAAACCTAATACAACTCAATTTATAATATTTGCAACTTATTCCTTGACTTTTACAATACATTAAATATAATCCTTTTTGTTCACAGATTTGTCAATTCCATTAAAAACCTAATAGAATGATACATGCAATTTCATTCTAATTCTGATTCGATTCAATTCGATTCGAGTCGTTGCCCAAAAAATATCGAATCCTAATTATCTGTTAATATGAATCTTATACAACTCTTCTTCTTCATCTGAAATTGAAATATACTATGATGAAAAATATAAAGATTGTACTGAAAATATTAAAAAAAAATTAAAGAAAAGGGAAAGTTTGTAAAGAAGTAGGCCCCAAAAGGATTTACATATATTTCTAATCAAAATGTATTAGGTGTGATGTAAAGATGATGTCTTAATCCGTCATTATACACTCAGAAATGGAGGGTTTGATTTCAATTTCAAACTAAACCAAGGGATTAATCGATTGATTCGCGAGGTAAAACAATAGATGAGTGATTATATTCACATCATATTTTTTTATAAATATATCATATTTTAATTATATTAAATGTCATTAACTTTTATTCATTATCACATTTATATCCTTAACTTTTTTTCATCACGTTCTTATTTTTAGCATTTTATTGATAAAAAAAATCTTATCTTTAATTATGATTTTCGTCCAAAAATATTGTTAACGTGTTTTAAAATGAGAGTCAAATATTTAATTACAATTTGCATTATTGTTGTTTAGTTATTTAAAAATACAATAGGCAAACGAGTCTTTTTTTCTATTTTCAAAAATTTTTTGAAGGGAAATCATAATCGGGAATAATTTATATTAATTTGAGAATATGAATGCGATGAAAAAAGTTTAAGACATAATGAACGTGTAAAAATTATGAACCTTTCATACAACTAAAATATAGTTTTGTTAATAAAAATTGGGACATGAATCTATTTAGCCAAAAAAGTTTTGTGATTTCTAACATATATACTTAGCCCATCTGGTTGAGACACCAACGCCCATTTACAAAATAATTGAATTTCCAAATTCCACCCGTGCACACACATATTTTATAATTAAATAGAAAGAACGCATTGATCGACAAATTTATAAATATCATATTTTCTTATCATAGTAGAAAATTGTGGGGGGGGGGGGGGGGGGGGGGGGCGGGGGGGGTGAGGGGCGAGGAGAGTACATCCATGAGGGAACCCATTATAATCTCGTCCGATGAGCTGAGCAGGGCTATTAGGGCCGGGGAGAACATCTGGAAAGGGGGGGGGGGGGGGGTGGTGTAAACTCAAAAGCATTTGATTACGTATTATGTTCGGGTAATGAAGTCTAGTTTTGCACGATGCACGACATTTTTCACAATTGGACTACTGTCGTAAAGAAGTACTTCAAATTGTCACTATTGAACTCGAACATATTTTAAAAAGATCAAACTATTCACTATATATTATTTTATTATATATAATATAATGTTAATTTCCATGATATTAAAACGGATATAACATGAAGTAACTACCCCCGTACTAACCCTGTTTTAACCAAGTAAAGCTCATGTCATTTTTTATTTTTTATATAAAGTTGTCGGCGAGTATATAACTTTTTGTTATTTAATTAATGTGCAATGTATCATTTGATGATTTGTGCAATTTTATTTATTTATTTGATTCATTGGTGGTTAGATTCGATGTTTTTATATAAATTATATTTAATTGTCTTGCCAAACTAAAATAATAACTAATAAATTAATTTGCAAGCATATTATAGACATGTTGGTTGGATTTATATTTATATTTTATTCTTTTGTCTCATTACTTTTAAGTCAGTGCCTTTTCCTTTGGGGATATATACAAAACATTATGTGAAGCGTTATCTGCTAATTTGTAGCCAATTGAACCAAATCGCATCAAGATTTGGCAAAATCATTAAGAAAAATGTACGATAATTTAAATTGTAGCATTGAAGATGCTCTTACTTCGGTATAGTAACATACAACTTTGCATTGGAATGTTTTTGACCGTCCATTCTCCTTTTTTCAAGAAGTTGACAATTTCACGGTATTGGGTTTTATTGATTTTATCAAAGTTTTAGTTTACACATTTGACACCAAACAACGTTTTGTGTGGCCATTTGATGGAATAAAATAAATGGGAAAGTGCAACACTCAATTTACACAGAAAATGGAAAAATTGAAGGACTTCTTATGCCATCTTGAGTCATCATATATAGCTGTGAAAAAGAAAGCACAACTTCCCCAGACTTCTCAAGCTGTGTTCTTAATCTTATGGCTGTGCAATGTACTATTCTTGATGTTAGGTGAAAAGAAACAAAAGAGGATGAACCGCATCCCTTTAAACCCACCTATATATATATATATATATATATATAGATATATATATATTGTTTTTAAATTTAAAAACTTAGTGAACTAAGAAAAAGTAATCTTTTTTTTTTTTTGATAAAGTTATATGATATGGGTAGGATTGTACTTAAATACGATTATTCGAAATTCTAGAGAAATAAATTCCATTTATAAGATTGAGTGAATGACCTAAGAAAAAACTTTTTTGATAAAGTGGCATAATTAGGGTAAGATTTTACTTCTTAATAAACTATACTCATATGATGTCTTTGTTCTTTTATAACAATATTTTCTTGAAAAATGTTGGGTGTACAGAGATGGTTTCACAGAGGCTCTACAAAAATTTAAAAAACAAGTGATGTGGCAGAAAAAAAAAAAGAAGAAATACGAGGGAAAAGAGATTTTTATGTCCTAACCCATGAAATGCCATTTTCCCCAAATGGAAGCCCTAAAAATGCTGAGAAAGGGGATTTGTAGTGGAGAAAATTTACCACTACGGCAGTAGAGAAAATCAGTCCATTTTGTCTTCTCCGACTGCACAACCACCATAGTTGATTTCCCACGTGAGGCACATTGTGCATTTCCCATTCGAAAAGTGACTAGAAATTGCGATTGTCATTTTCTTACAGTTAGAAAAATGGTTTCAGTAGTATTATTTTTATGAAAATAATTGATTACATGATGCTGCAATGATCAGCCGAATTTATACACAGAAGATCAAAGAAAAATAAAGAGACGTTGAGAAAGTATTCTATCCTACACAGCTAGAGCAAACTCCTTAAATAATGGAGTATGGCTGCATTCCACCAGTAACAGAATTAGGTAGAAAAGAATCTGATAGGGAGTGAGATGATAGGCAGATCTGCTGATGATGATAAGAAGAAGGAGATTGACTTATCTGATTAATAAGCTGAAGATCAACTTATCTTAACACCCCCTTTCAAGCTGGATGGTACAGTTGTAACTCCAAGCTTGTCCTTCAAGAAGTTGAATCTGGAATAAGATAAGCCTTTGGTTAGTAGATCAGCAACTTGATCTGAAGAATGAATGTATTTTACTTCTAATTCTTTTCCGAGAACTTTGTCTCCGACAAAGTGAATGTCTAGCTCGATATGTTTTGTTCGAGCATGATACACACGATTCGCTACTAGTGCTCCAGCACTCATATTGTCACACCACGAAATTGGGGGTGAAGTTTGTGATAGTCTAAGCTCTTTGAATAATGACTGAGTCCACGAAATTTTTGAGGCCCCAGCTGCTAGAGCTCTGTATTCAGCTTCCGTGCTTGATCGAGCTACCACATGCTGCTTCTTTGACGACCATGCTATCAAATTATCTCCCAAATATATGCAATATCCAGCTGTAGATCTTCTATCGTTTGGACAAAAAGCCCAGTTTGCGTCTGTATATCCATTTAAAATCAGGCTATCGCTTCTTTGTATCCACAGCCCCTGATTGATGGTTCCCTTTAAGTATCTTAGTACTCTTTTTATTGCCTGCCAATGTGTTGTTGTCGGTGACTGCAGAAATTGGCTGAGTTTGTTGACAGAAAAATGATGTCTAGCCTTGTATGTGTTAGGTACTGCAACCCTCCTATTGCACTTCTGTAAATTGAAGGGTCTTTTAATGCTTCTCCATCCGTTTTGGACATGGTTTTGCCTGTGATGATAGGTGTTGGGCAAGGCTTTACATTTTAGAGCTCAAATTTCTTGAGTAGCTCAAAAATATACCTTGTTTGTGTAAGATGAATGCCTAAGTCATGCCAACAGACTTCTATTCCCAGGAAGTGATGAAGTTGTCCCATGTCTTTAAGTGCGAATTTTTTATTCAGTTGGTCAATAAACCTTTGCAACAGCCCTTTTCATTCCCTGTTATCACTATGTCATCAACATAGATGAGGGCAAATATGATCTGAGTGTCATTTTTGAAGTAAAACAATGATGTATCAGCTCTTGATTGTTGAAATTTCCAGCTCATTAGTGTAGTTTTTAGCTTGTCATGCCAGGCTCTAGGTGCTTGCTTCAATCCATAGAGTGCCTTTTCAAGTTTGCAGACATGAGATGGTTTTGAGCAATCTATGAATCCTTCAGGTTGGTTCATATACACAACCTCTTCAAGTTCTCCATTCAAAAAAGCGTTATTGATATCAACTTGTCTGATATTCCATCCTTTGGAGACTGCAAAGGTGAGGATAATTCTTAGAGTAGATAGCTTGATGACTGGGCTGAAAGTTTCGTAGAAATCAACTCCAGGTGTCTGATGAAACCCCTTTGCCACCAACCTTGCTTTGAACCTTTGAACCGATCCATCTGAGTTGTGTTTCACTCTGAAAACCCATCTGTTTCCGACTATGTTATGTGACTGAGATGGAGGTACAAGTCTCCAGGTTTTGTTTGTTACCAGGGCTTTGAACTCTTCCTCCATAGCTGCCCTCCAGTTGTCATTCATTAAGGCTTCAGCAACACTTTTTGGTTCTGTTTCTTTGGACTCATACTCAGTGGACTGGCCAGTATAGACTTTTGGTTTGAACACTCCATCTTTTCCTCTGGTAACCATAGGATGATGTTGTTGATCAAATGTCTTTTGCTTATGCCTTTACCTCAACTCATTAGGAACTGACTTCTGATTATCATCATTAGGAACTGACTGCTGATTATCAGTATGATCAACATTGTTACCTGGCTCAGGTATTTCATGGTTTTGTGGTAGTTCAGCTTGAGTCTCCTCACAGCAATTGTTATTATCGCTGATTGGTTCTTCAGAGCTTTCATTTTCATTACTTAAGCTCAGATGCAGGTAATGTATATCTTGGGTTACATCAAGAGGAGTTATATCANCTGAAGTAGATGAAGCAGGATTTGACTCTTTTTGTACAGTAAATAAAAATTCGAAAGGGAAATCAGACTCATTAAAGACTACATATCTTGAGATGTACATTCTTTCAGTTGAGCTCAGACGTTTATACCCTTTGTGAGACTCACTGTAGCCAAGAAAAACACACTTGGTTGAGTGAAAGCTTAGCTTATGTGCTTGATAAGGTCTCAAGCATGGATAGCAGGCACACCCGAAAGTTTTGAGAGCTTTGTAGTCAACTTCCTTTTTGTATAAAACTTCAAAAGGGGATTGCATTTGGAGCATTGGAGTAGGCATTCTATTTATAAGGTAGGTTGCTGTCGGGAAAGACTCCCACCAGTATTTTAGAGGCATTTTGGCTTGAGCTAAGAGGGTCAGCCCTGTTTCAGTAATATGTCGGTATTTTCTTTCAATTCTTCCATTTTGAGCTGAGGTATAAGGGAAAGAGTGTCTAAATTCAATTCCACATTGTTTGACGAGATTTGCAAAACTCCTATACTCCCCTTCCCAATCAGATTGCAGGGTTTTTATTTTTCAATCATATTTGTTTTCAACCAATTTTTGAAATTGAGTAAAAATGTTAAGGGCTTCAGATTTTCGTTTCATAGGGTATATCCAGGTGTAACGGCTAAAGTCATCAAGGAAAACAATGTAATAGTTAAAACCAGATGTTGAATGAATGGGTGCCTGTCCCCAAACATCAGTATGTATTAATTCTAAGAGAATTTTAGCATGTGAAGTGGATAGTGAGAATGGTAAACGATGAGCCTTTCCAAATTGACAGGCATTGCAGAAATTCATCATTTCATTGATTTTCACCTCTTGATTACATAGTTTAAGTACTTGAGATACTACTTGACTGGACGGATGTCCAAGTCTTCTATGACATATACTAATTTGGGAATTTAGACTAGACTCATTTGGACTGGATCCTTGATAGGAGTTAACAGAGAGACTAGCATTACATGAGTTATTTGAGGGAGCATTCTTCTGATAAGGAACTCAGTGTTTAGGTGGGGAATTTCCAACTGATACAACCATTCTTTAAGCGTCCCTTGAAGCATTACTTGCCTCTTTTGTTTGTCCTTAACAAAACAACAATTTGAGTGAAATTCAACATAGACATAATTATCAGTTGTCAGTTGAGAAATACTTATGAGATTCTTTTTTATTTCAGGCACATGAAGCAGATTATTCAACATAAGTGGTTTGCCAGTTAAGGTAATCGAGTGATTATTACCAATGTGTGAGATGTGCAATCTGTTTCCATTACCAACTGCAATTTTCTCCTTACCAGTGTACTCGTTTGCTGAGTTCAGATATCCAATTTCTGCAGTAACGTGATGACTTGCTCCTGTGTCTGTAAACCAGGTAGGTTCACTTACGGTACTGGGAGATGCCCCAAAGGCTATAGGTGATGAATTGTGGTTGTTTCCTTGGTATGGTGGCCTTTCTGTATAGCGTTCATCATATCTGAAATTGCAAACATTTGCCTTGTGTCCAATCTTTCCACAGACTTGGCAGGTAGGTTTGTCATTGCTATTGAAACTATTGAAGCCACCACCACCTCTATATCTTCTTCTTCTTCCTCTTCTGTTAAACCTTCCACTATTGTTTGGCCTGTAGGTTCTTGTATAACTACTGTTGGCTCCTGGTTTTTAGGAGAAGTTGACTGATGTGTGATTGAGATTTATTTTTGCCATTTCATTCTTGATGGTATTGAGATGTTCAAGTCTACTTTCGAAGGTCATGAGTGTTGATTGGAGTTCTCCCCAAGAGATGAAATCCTTACTGTTGACTTGAACCACAAAAGGTGTGTATTCTTCATCCAACCTAACTAGGATTTGAGAGGGATAATTTTTCCAGCAATCTCAAGGTTGTCTGCAAGAAGCTTAACTTTGTTGAGATATTGATCGATGCTCATGGTTCCTTTCCTTGACTTCTGAAGTTCTCCTGTGAGGAAAGTTATTCTAGATTTGTTTTGGATACCATAGCTTTCTTTTACTGTAGTCCACAGCTTGTTGGAGTTGCTGCAACCCATTACCCTCATGGCTATATCCGGGGTCATTGATGAGTAAAGCCAGCCCATCTGCAGCTGGTCTGTCGACATCCATTGATCATATTCAGGGTTTCTTTTCATTTCAACTGTCACTCCTGTATTTCCTGTGATTTGGGTGCTGATGAATTCTGGAGAACACTCATTTGTCCCCAGAATATGCCCTTCCAGGTTGTGTCCTCGTATAATAGGGAAGATCATGTTTTGCCAAAGTAAGAAATTGTTTTTGTCAAGCTTGACAGATAAGGTTTGAGTCAGATAGACACCAGTTTGGGAGAAAGGATTGCTTCTCTGCACTAGAGACACCATTGTGCTTGATTCAATAGTAGCAGGGGAGTTGAAGTTTATGCTGAGTGATGGATCATTGGCGTTTGCCATCTGTGCTCTGATACCAAGTTAGAAAAATGTTTTCAGTAGTATTACTTTTATGAAAATAATTGATTACATGATGCTGCAATGATCAGCCGAATTTATACACAGAAGATCAAAGAAAAATAAAGAGACGTTGAGAAAATATTCTATCCTACACAGCTGGAGCAAACTCCTTAAATTATGGAGTGTGGCTGCATTCCACTAGTAACAGAATTAGGTAGAAAAGAATCTGATAGGGAGTGAGATGATAGGCAGATCTGCTGATGATGATAAGAAGAAGGAGATTGGCTTATCTGATTAATAAACTGAAGATCAACTTATCTTAACACTTACCTACATACGGTGATTAAATCAGTCCACTTTCATCTTCTCCAACCGCTCGATAAGAGCAGCTGATTTTACCACGTGAGCTACATTTTGCATTTTCCAGTTCGAAAAGTGTCTGCCAATTGTGACTGACATTTTCTTAGCCACATACGGTGATTGCCCAAGTGAGCCACACTCTTTGTAGATTTGTTTAGTATTGTGCATTTTGAATTTGTAATGTTTCTTTATATGCATTATATGAATATTCGACCTATTTTCCAATCTGGGAATGGAATATGAAAATATATATATATAGTCTTTAATTCTCAGCACTTTTCGAAAGTGAAAGAGAGTGATTTCGTTCTTCCATATTTGTTTATGTAATGCATTATGTGATTCGATGTAAGGAGTTAAGTGGCATGAAATTAAGAAGTAATGTATTTTCAACGGTATCGGCCATTATGTTGATGTAATTCGTAATTGTATTAAAAACAATTTTAAGCTGTAAGATGTTTCCCTCATGAGTATATATTACCTGAAATTGTGAAATTAATGCTGTGTAAGAAATGTTTGTTTTGTAAAAATTTGAAATTGCAAATTTCATATAGTTATTGTGCTGTAATTGATTTTTGTGTTACTGAACATTATCACTTATTTGGTCACAACACAAGAAATTATGGAAGACCTGAATGAAGATCCTTTCGTGCAGTCCAATAATGAGATAGTTGCGGACAATATCAACATTGTGGACAAAGAACCGTTAGGAGGAGATGGAGAGATTGTGCTTGATATTCAAGGATGAAAAAGAGTTGTTTGATTTCTACCAGAGATATGCTTAGCCGTTTGCTTTCCCGTGAGGAAAAAGAATTCAAGAAAGGGCGACGATAGAGTTGTTAGATATGTGACGTTCACATGTAGTCATGAAGGCCAAAGAAGAAAACATATTTATCTCATTTTGGATGGTCACGTGAAGTTATTTGCAGTTGCCATCTGTTTGAGTTTCAGGGAATTATTTGTAGGCATGTGATCACAGTCCTAGACCGTAATGACATCACAACAATGCCAGAGATGTATATAGTGTGAAGATGGATGAGAGATATCAGTAGAGCACACACAAGGATCGCAGTGAACTATGACGGGTTGGTTAGTACTCCCGAACAAATGAGATACGATGATATATGTCAGGCATTTTCGGAGGTAGTAGACCTTGTTGCAAACGATGAAGGGTGGGCATGTGCAATAATGGACTGGATAAAATCTCAGGCTGCAGAACTGAGGTCTTCAAAGTCGAATACTTGTAGTAATGTTCTTTCCCAACCAACTATTAATTTAGCAAGTCAATGTACTAATTCACAAAATACTATTAGCGTGAGTGTATTAGATCCTAAATCATCGAACAAAAAGGGTGCGCCAAGGAAACTTCAGAGGAAAAGCATGTTGGAGTCAACTTCAAAGAAACCAAATGTATGTTTCTCTATTAACCTCTTCAATTAGAAATGACCTCCAATACAAATTCTTCTTTCTTTCGATGTATATACAGGCTACTTCGACTAAATGCAAAGGACTATTGGAAAATTGGTTTTGTTAGTTGGTTTGACCAAGTTTGGACCAATTATTTTAGTGGATCCCGTTAGTTGGACAAGATATTTCTTTGGCCGAATGTGTTCTACTCCATGAGTAGATTAATGTAGTGTATTTATTTTCTCAAAACCAGTTTAGGGTTAATGAGAAATTAAGGCCAAAAGATGACCATTTGAAGTTGAAATAAATTGGAATAAAAATTGGTGGAAAATTGGA
>CAIGRT010207843.1:0-14965 GCA_903798405.1 Fraxinus platypoda
GTGTTTTCACTGTTTTGAAAAATTAAAAACAGAAAAGGGGATAAAAATGGCAAAGAGAACAACCCCTTAGTGTTTGAACAGATTTTCGCATTTTGTAATTGATAGCTCATCCCAAATGGGATAAAACTTAGGCTATGTTTGATAGCATAGATTTTCCATGGAAAATGGAACTCATTTTCCATTTTCCATCTTTTGCCTTGTTTGATAGGCAAAGTTTTCCCTAGAATTAATTTTCTTACTTTACCTCACATGCTTACAATTTCTTTGATTTAGTGGAAAATCATTTCCCACCATTTTGGTGGGAATTGGTTTTTCAGTTTTTTTTTTTTTTGACAATTAGAAATTTTTTTAGACATAATGGTAAAATTTTTTTTCGCTTTTATTGACAATTTCCATGCGAAACAAAGTCAAACGAATTGTATTCGGTATGGTAATTTTTTTTTCAATTTTTTTTTTTTTGGCAATTGAAACAAATTCTATACCCAATGGTAAGAAAAATTATCACTTTAATGGACAATTTTCATAAAAAAAATGAAGTCAAACGGACACCAAACTTTCAACATTTTTCAGGTGGAAAATTATATCAATAAAACACAATTAATTACAATTCACAGTAAAACAATTTCTAGGCAATTCAATTCTCTGTAAAATATTTTCTTTCCACCAATTTTCCTACTTTGCAATCAAATGGACTTTTAGAGAAATGCTAGGTGTACATCCTTGGTGTGCATCATGGGTGACAACCCCCTCACATAGGGGGTGGGGCTCTCAACTTTAAAAATCGCGAGCTCCGCCCCTATGTGAGGGGGCTGTCAAAAGGTGTACATTCAGCATTATTCTAAAACTTAAATTCCTTTCACATTTATGGCATAATTTTCTTAGTTTTGAGCCCTTTCTATAAGAGATTATGAGTCTATGTACAAGTTAAATATTTCAATAATCATTGAACTTATATTATAACTCACTGAACTTTAAAATACTTTAACACGTTGTATTCCATCACTCATTCACCATATTTCATTAGTTACTAATCTTTAAAAATGTTTCGAAATAGTCACTAAAATTTAATATGTTGCACTCTGTATTTATGTATTTGTATGGATTTGTAGGTATTTTATTTGCCCAAAACTACTTGCTTTCTTCACCTTCAATGCCTTCACAGCATTCCTTTGATCAATGGATCCGAGATTTATTTGGGAATCATGAGAAATTGAATTTTATTGCTAAATTTATTCCAGGCTTGGGTGCATCGGGGGTTTATGTGAAGCATTTATACGTATTATTGAAATTCTGTCGATAGAATCAATGATTGTAAAAGCCGACAGTTGTAAGTTTTGATTAGAATAGGAATTGGGAAAGAAGATAAGCTTTCTTTTATTTATTGGCTAATGCCCCACGTATATGGGCAGTTTTAACAGGGGACTTACAGGCCCCTCACAAGGGGGCGGGTCTCACATGTATTAAAATAAAAATAAAAATTGTACGGGCCCCACCATGTGTCTTGCCTGTAAACGCCACGTGGAAAAATTGCTTGTACTCCAAGTATCACTCTTATTTATTTCCCCCCTTTTATGATTTTTTAATTTAATTATTTTGTATAATTAAATATAAAGTGGTAATTTTGCCCTTTATAATTGTTTAAAATTATGGTCAAAGTCATTTTTCTGATCCACTGTCGAACATACTTTGGCTGCAAGCAATTAAAAGGTTTAGGACCATAGATACCACAAATGAAAGATTAGAGTAAAAGTCGCAACAAAGTGAAACGCCACACTTCATAAAGAAACTCACCATATACAAGATAAAGACGCGAATAAATACCATGCTGGGAAAACGCCAAGTGCTCATTCAACAGCTTTAAGATTCACTTCAAGTTTGTGCTAGGCTGCTGAAGATGCGTTTCAAACTTGGGCATGCAGCACGTAACCTTCCCATGCTCAATGGAGATATCTGGAGGTAGAAAGCAGAGTCTTTCAGAAACAATTTTGACCAATAATGATAACTAGATATCTATAATCTGGGTACTTCCAATATTTGTATCACATTTGGGCAAAAGCGAACGTCAAGTGTCTCCAGCATGGTACACTGTGATATGGCAGCTTAGGGGGGGGGGGGGGGGAGGAATGTCAAGGATTAGAAGATAACATCAATCAAAGCAAAAGTGCATGTTTAATATGCAGTTTATTTTTTCTTCTCTAAAGATGTCAAGTACACCTTACAAAACAAGCCATAATATTCAAGGCTGAAGATGATGGAATACACACTTCCACCAAGAATCTCAGTCATCAGTTATTGTAAGGTTCAAGAAATTGCTTTCTCAAAATCATATAAGGTGCTTTCCAAATGTTTGAATTACAAGATAATCTCCAAAATGAAATTTTCCATATTGCTGCACCCAAGACACGTGCCCTTTTGACATGTAAAGTCTTTAAGATAAGCCTTCACATGCCTCTTAAAAATGGTGGCTTTATAAAGCATGGGAGAGCGCTAACTGAGGGTTTCCATTTGGAACCAAAATTCCAGCGTTTTTACTTGCTACAATAAACCATAACTGTTGGAGTATTGAAACTCATATTGACAGCTTGGAATTAAAAAGTAAAGAAGAAAAATCAAGAATAGAAGAAAAGCCAGCTGGAAGAGATTGTTAGAATTAATTATTTTCTGTTATAGGAGTTAGTTCATTTCTTGTTGCTTTCAGTTCATATTGTTATACACACGAACTATATAGGTAGATAGTAGTCTGCTGTAATTGACAAGAGAATATTAAATAATACTAGTGGGAACTCTTCTCTCTTCCTGCGTCTCTCTTCTTCTCTTCTTTCTGCTGTAATTCAGTTTTCCTTTTTATTTTTTATCATGGTATCAGAGACTCTGATCCATCTGATTAATGCTCCCGCAACACTATTTACTTGAACCACTGATGATTCTCGGTTTGCTGCACTAATTTCCTGATCATCCAACATGAATTCTGATAATTCTATCAATCCCTCTGATGACTCTTCAAGTCCTTATTACTTCCACCCAAGTGATAATCCTGGAGCTTTGTTAGTCTTTGAAATCTTCAATGGAGAAAACTATGTTGCTTGGAGTCGATCAATAATCATGGCCTTGACAGTTAAGATCAAGGTAAAATTCGTTGATGGCTCTATTACTCCTCCTCCCACTGAACAATTCATCCATCATACAGCTTGGTTGCGTGCAAACAATCTAGTCATGGCTGATGAATTCAATCTCCAAAGATATAAGGAACAACTTATTATTTGTGACATCTACTGTTGATCTATGGAATGAATTAAGGACAAGATACTTAGGGCTGATGGACCAAGGGTATTTCGTCTCGAGAAATCTCTGAGCTGCATAAGTCAAGGTTCTTCATCAATTACTGAGTATTTCAGTTCCTTCAAAGCCTTTTGGGACGAGTATATCAGCTACAGGCCATTCCCAACTTGTACCTGTGGGAAAATGGCATCATGTGTTTGTGAGTTGTTTCAGTTTCTACATAACAGACAACAATCCGACTATGTTCTAAAGTTCTTAGTTGGATTAAACGATTCATTTGCATCAGTCCGAAGTCAATTACTCCTTCTGGTTCCATTGCCTGATATGGCTAAGGTCTTCTCTTTACTGATCCAAGGGGAAAGCTAGAGGCAACTCACAAACTCAATAGCATACAATGAGACACATGCTCTAATGGCTAACCAACACCATCAGCAGAACTTCCAGCCAAAATCATTCAGAGATAAGACCAAAATGCATGCACTTCGCTGTACCTACTGTGGTTACAATGGACATAGAGTGGATAAATGCTTCCAACTACATGGTTATCCTCCTGGGTGGACTGAACCAAAGGGAAAGAGGAATGCTTCTGCACATGTTGTCGTTACAAACCAAGACACTTATAATCAGAATGGGGATGAGCAACCAAAGATTTCTTTTACTCCAGAGGAATTTCAGAAATTAATGGCACTTGCTAATTCATCTACCCAGAACAATACTGCATCACCAGCTGTGAATCTTGTTTCTGCATCTCAATTCTCTGGTATAATACAACATTCATCATCTTTATTTTATTCTGGCTCTATCTCCTCTACATTGAATTCAAATCTAAGCTGGATCCTTGACACAGGTGCAACAAATCATATGATCTGCTCACCACTTTTATATCATTCAGCACCTAAGTCTATCAATACATCAATAAACCTCCCTAATGGCATTACAGTTCCTGCATCACACATTGGTACTGTGTGTCTCTTTGATACTTTATTTCTCCACAATGTCTTGTGTGTTCCTTCCTTCTCTTTCAATCTACTATCTGTCTCCAAACTTACCAAGCACTCTAACCTCTGTCTCACATTTTCTGCCTCCCATTGCATCTTACAGGACCAATCAATGAAGAAGATGATTGGGATTGCATTTGAGAATGAGGGATTTTACCACTTAACTCAGGCTTCTTCAAAGGATCAGACAAGTTCGTTTAATTCTGCACCTTTTGCTTCAGCCATTACACAAAAACAATCAGACATTTGGCACTACACGCTAGGACATGTATCCAATTCAAAATTGTCCTCTCTCAGACACACTGAACCATCCATCACTCTTGATTGTGTAAATGTTTGCAATATATGCCCTTTGGCAAAACAAAGGAAACTTTCTTTCCCTGTATCTCAAAACAATTCTAATAAAAGATTTGATTTAATCCATTGTGACATTTGGGGCCCCTTGGGACTATTTCATACTCTGGCTTTAAGTATTTTCTGACCATAGTGGATGATTTTACGAGGTGTACATGGGTATACATGATGAAGACAAAATTAGAGGTTCCATACTTACTCAAAACCTTTTGTAAAATGGTCAAAAATCAATATTCCACTTCCATCAATGTTATCAGGTCTGATAACGGCCCAGAATTCTTTCTCACCCAATTTTACAATGAAAATGGTATCCTACATCAAAAAAGTTGTGTGGAAACTCCACAACAAAACGGAATTGTGGAAAGGAAACTCCAACACCTACTATGCACAGCTAGAGCACTAATGTTCCAAGCGAATCTGCCTCTGAGTTTCTGGAGTGACCGTGTCCTCACTGCAGCACACATCATTAATAGAATCCCCACACCTCTTCTTCAAAACAAAACTTCTTTTGAAATGTTTTTTGACAAAGCACCCAATCTCTCACATTTCATGAAATGATTTTTCCTTTTAAACTCCTTCTTACAAACTCTGAAACTCATACTTTTTTATTTCCTAATTCACATTATTTCCCTGATCCTTGCTCTTTCCCTTCACACTTACCTTCAGACCAAAACTCAGCCTCTACATCAACTAGTGCTCACTCTTC
The DNA here is from genome assembly GCA_903798405.1 of Fraxinus platypoda. NCBI lineage: Eukaryota > Viridiplantae > Streptophyta > Magnoliopsida > Lamiales > Oleaceae > Fraxinus > Fraxinus platypoda. The sequence continues at coordinate 5,338 of CAIGRT010207843.1, forward strand.
CCCTGGTGAACCCACTACACATGTTGAACAAATATTGTCTACCTCATCCTCCTCACCATACACCATTGAACCACAAAATCAGAATAATGAGACTGCCATACAAAGTCAGAATATTGAGCCCCTCAGAATATCCAGCAGGATTAAACGCACACCGGGTCATCTGCAGGAATATTATTGTGGTAATGTCTCTTCATCTCATTTTACAACTCAGGCATCTACTCCAACTGATTGCCCATCAACTGCAGGTAATCTTTATCCTATTCACCATTTCCTTTCAACCAACAGGTTATCTGCATCCCATAAAGCTTTTTGGGCATCCATCACAACTATCTTAGAGCCTAAGACATTCAAACAAGCTTCTCAATTGCCTGAATGGCAATCTGCCATGAAGAATGAAATTAATGCTTTGGAGTTAAATAAAACTTGGGAGCTTGTTACCCTTCCTGAAAATAAAGAAGCAATTGGCTGTAAGTGGGTACTCAAAATTAAATATAAGGCTGATGGAACCATAGAGCGACATAAAGCTAGATTGGTGGCAAAAGGATACACTCAACAAGAGGGTTTAGATTTTTTTGATACCTTTTCACCTGTAGCGAAAATTACTTCAATCAGACTTTTACTTGCTGTGGCTGCAATCCGACACTGGCATCTCCACCAATTATATGTGAATAATGCGTTTTTACATGGAGATTTACATGAAGAGGTGTACATGGAACTACCCCCTGGAATGACTGCAAGCGGTGACCGGACTGTGTGCAAACTTCTAAAGAGCTTATATGGTCTAAAACAAGCCTCAAGGCAATGGTTTGCTAAGCTGTCTAATGCTCTTCTTGACTTTGGTTTTGTTCAAGGTAATTCTGACTGCTCCTTATTCATTAAGAGATCTGAGTGCTCTTTCATTGCATTATTGGTTTATGTCGATGATTTGTTATTAGCAAGTGATAGCATTATTGAAATTCAGAGGTTGAAAACCTTTCTACATGACAAGTTCACCATCAAGGATTTAGTACAGCTCAAATATTTTCTTGGTATAGAGGTTGCACGATCCAAAACTGGCATATCCTTGTGTCAACGAAAATATGCCCTTGACATTCTACAAGATTCTGGTTTAACTAGATCAAAGCCAGTCGCTTTCCCCATGGAATCCACTCTCAAGCTTTCTGCCACTGACAAACATTTGTATGACGATCCCTCTGGATATCGAAGACTTATTGGTAGATTGCTTTACTTAACTATCACAAGGCCAGACTTAGCTTATTATGTCCAAGTTCTTAGTCAATTTCTTGCTGCTCCTGCTATTAGTCACCATTGAGCAACGGTTAGGGTGTTGCGCTATCTGAAAGCTACACCAGGGCAAGGTGTTTTCTTTCCCTCTTCTTTAGACTTACAGCTCAAAGCCTTCTCAGATACTGGGCTGGTTGTGTAGACACTCGAAGAAGTGTCACTGGTTTTGCTATTTTCCTTGGCAACTCATTGATTTCATGGAAATCAAAGAAACAACTCACCATCAGTCGATCTTCAGTAGAGGCAGAATATCGGGCACTTGCAACTACTACATGTGAGATTCAATGGCTTCTTTACGCCCTACAGGATTTGAACATCGACCATTCACAACCAACTTCCCTCTATATAGACAGCAAATCAGCCTTATACATAGCCACTAATCCAGTTCAACACGAAAGGACGAAACACATTCAAATTGACTGCCACCTTGTTCAGGAAAAGTTACAACAGAATATCATCAAACTTTTCCACATCCCATCACAGCTTCAGCTTGCTGATATCTTCACAAAGCCCCTCAGATCTTTATCTTTCCATCACACTCTTTGCAAGATGAACATCCTCAACATACATGTTCATCTTGAGGGGGGGGGGGTGTTGGAGTATTGAAACTCATATTGATAGCTTGGAATTAAAAAGAAAAGAAGAAAAATCAAGAATAGAAGAAAAGCCAGCTGGAAGACATTGTTAGAATTAATTATTTTCTGTTATAGGAGTTAGTTCATTTCTTGTTGCTTTCAGTTCATATTGTTATACACACGAGCTATATAGGTAGATAGTAGTCTGCTGTAATTGACAAGAGAATATTCAATAATACTAGTGGGAACTCTTCTCTCTTCCTGCGTCTCTCTTCTTCTCTTCTTTCTGCTGTAATTCAGTTTTCCTTTGTATTTTTTATGAATAACAAATGTGTATGCTTCATTTGACATATTTGTCATGCCTGGATTCACTATGAAGTTATTTCATATGGAACATCACACGTAACCTAAGAGCAAACTCATGTTATTTGCCAAGACCCAAAATAGATTAGATTAAATTATACGCCCTAATGACAAATTTCTGTATGGAACACCAGCCTGAACAACTCCAGAAGCAAACTCCATTGTCAATTGCTAAGACCCAAATTTGATTGTATAAATTGTACAGTGTACACCCTTATGACACCAGAGTGATGCACAATCACAGACCCATAAATTTCAATTTGGGAGGGAGGTGAATTGGGATGAAATCTGTCAATTGCTAAGCCCCAATTGCAATAACCGTTACATGATAAATAACTAGTTCACACTTTAAGAGGGTAGAAGGAAGCAATAAACAGAACTCCATATAGAAACCTAGAGAGAGAGAGAGAGAGAGAGAGAGAGAGAGAGANGAGAGAGAGAGAGAGAGAGACATCAATTAGCACATTCATTTTGGCAGAAGAAAATGGGTAATCAGGACAAAGAAAAAGAGAGGTAGGCTTAAAAATGAGATCAGTTCATCAGGTTGCAGTTAGAACATAACATTTTTTCAAAATAAAATGGGTTTTGACAGAAACATGGTTTTATCAGACTAGAAAAAGGACTAACCAGCTACAGGCCCAACAAACCCATTTGGTCCAGTTCCCAAAACTGGAGAGCATTTTTGCAACTCAGTGACACTAGTCATCAGTTGCTGGAGGCATATATGCGGCTCCTTAAGGACAACACTTGTTAAACTTTTAGCATCAAAAGACAGCACACTTCCCCAAATGGTGAAAAAAAAGGCATGACATTAAAATTAATGAATCCAAACTCTTCAAACATAATTCTATAGATTCCCATCAGAGGACATTCAGAAACAATAAATACCCAAACTCAGCATAGAAATTCTACTTATTATACTCGACAAGAATTTAAAAAAAAATTATCAACATTTTCTACATGAAAATTCACAATGTCCCTCTACATAAGCCATCATGATGTGAATATTTGTGGTACATAAAAAGAGGTCAGCTACTAGTAATAGAACTCACTTTTGCACAAACAAGCACTCCAACAACTATTAGGAGACTGTTGAGTGGGAAAAAAATACCTGAAGAAAGAGGCTGGTCAATCTTGGACACTTGAGCTTCAAAATTTCCAAGGAACAAGAATTGCTGAACAATAAAACATAATGTGAGATGTAATGCACAAACAATGTCTCGGTATTAAATAACACAAAACCAAGTTGGACAACACCTATACCTCAAGTTAAGAAAGCATAAATCGCAACAAGATACATCAACTTCCTTCAAATTTGTAGACAGTGATAGGTTTAGTAATGATAAATTGACGGGTAAAGCCATTTGTACCTGGACGTTTACACGCCGGTACACGACCCCATCGCCCCCTCACAATGAGGGGGGCTCGAGGTGAATAAAATAATGGGGCGGGCCCCCCCATTGTGAGTGGGGGCATGGGGTTTGGTAAACGCCCGTGTACGTGTAGCAAAACCCTAAATTGACACATCTCGCCATTGGAGGAATAACAACCTTCTTGATATTCGGACAACCAACACAGTTGAGGTTTCGCAGTAAACGGTCTGATTGTTCCGTTGGAAGGAGGACATCACCAAGAGAAGAAGAGTCAAATGACCCATAACACGTGCATCTCAGATCGCATATCACTACGAAAGCCCCAGTTCAAGTCATGCATATTGACACAACCATTCAAGCTAACGTGAGTTAAATGTGTACAGCACGTGAGCAACTTCTTTATCGCTGATTGGCAGAGTGTCCCACAGAACAAGTCAAGTTCACATAAGGCTGGGAGAGCACCATCTTTGTAGAGAGGCTCCAAAGATGAGTCAGCAAGATACTTGCATGCTTGCAGTTTTAGAACCTAAAGACAAGTATGAATCAGCAAAATGGGAAAGGCATGTTTAGAAGACTTTGTGGTAACTTCATAAAGCTTGCCTCGAATCTGTCATCAAGAAACCTAGACTAATCAAGTTGACTATTAGAATGGGAAGCAATAAATAATCTCAACAGCAAGATACAAGCACTGATTGCACACATTTTCGGCTGTGCCTGATTCTACATTTATAAACAATAGTTGTTCATCTAAACGAGGAAAGTATTCAATTAAAATGTATAAAATATTACCTTCAAATACAAACAGGAATCAAACACAGGCTGCAGATTAACCAAAAAGGTGTAGGATAAATCAAGGTAGCTCAAATTTGGAAGGCAGTACAAAGACTGGAGTCCATCAGGGCCGATAGAAGGGCATGACATTAATACTAATGACTCAATAAGGGGGCATGACGAAGTAGTTGCAGATAAGCAGTCATCCTTGAGTTGGGTGGACAAAGCATAGAACAATGCCAGTTAGACAATGTGGGATAAAAAGACTACATAAAGAAGTGTCCAGTTTAAAATGACCAGAGAGAATGATAGGCATGCAAAAAAAGTTACAATGACGATAAATCACACCTGCAGAAGGATGCATCCAAAGATGTCAGAAGAGGGCAATTAATGGACGCCTCAGACAATATGCCACATCCATTAAGTTCAAGTGAAACCATTTGTGGTGCTTCAATATGCAGTATATTCAATTTGGGGCAGATGCCCAAATTCAGGGGACTTAAGACCAACCTGCAATGCGGATATACATGATACAAAAGCCTGATGAGCAAGAAGAATAAAGTAACAAAAATGTGGTCCTGAAATACTCAAGTCAGTGTAAATCTGACAAACAATTTCAGAGATATGAAAAAAATTGCCTAAGCAGGGTACAGAAGCATCTATTAATATAGAAAGCCCAGTCATCTATTTCTTTACAAGAAAATTGATATGGCCCAAAGCAGAGCAGTAGGAGAGCATGGGCTTCAACCCCAACATGAAAGAAAACATGAGATGCTAAAAGCCTAAAAAGGTGATAACATAATGGTCACCTACAGGATAAAAAGATGCTCTTTCAAGATGATCACAATCATCTAATGAAACATGCTTGAGATAAGGGCATCTGAGTTCAACAGAAGTAATTGCACGGCAACCACCAAGGGAAAGGCTGACTAATGAAGTACTGAAGAAACTCACAGCTGTCAAACTCCGAGGACATGCAAATTACTATAATCACATACGATAACAATTATTAAAAATACACAATGCAAATGAAAAATAGACAGAAATTAAAATTTAACATTTATATCTAACTGGAAGATTTTAACACTTTATAACAATGCCCAAGAGAGATTATAAATTAGAACATTGTGGGAGTAGTACATCAGAGTATAGCACATATACAAAACAAAAGAAAAACTACTTCATTTTTATAACTATTCCAATAATAATCCAATCAATGGTTATCAAGTATTTTAGCCTCAATTTTCAATATAAAGTATACGTTAAATTACACAGATACAATAGCTTTAGAAGCCTAAGGGGACAAATGGTCTCCAGAAACCATAATATAGTTGGCTGTCTACTAACTCAAATTTTAAATTAATGATCTCTAACAATAGACTGAATTTCTCAGAGATCAAGTGTATTCCACAACCCAAAGGTACATATTTTATATCCAACATAAATAGAAGTTACAACGTGGTGAGTTATTTATCTTGGTGAAGCAGCCCTATTGAGTAAAGCTGTATAGGCCGAATTAGCGGTGCTACAGCAAGCAGGTCACTTTGCAGCTCAGAGTTGATTTATAAAAATATGTAGAAGTTAGTAATATATTGAGCTCAATGGAAGAGCTAAGAAGAAAGAAGAGAAGAGGAAAAAATGAATTCCATTCAACTGAATCAATCATACAGTGGGAAGCTATATAAATAGCTTTATTACAGTGAATTAGTTATAATAGTAAATTTAATTAGCAGCCTAACTAACTAACTAATTGTAGTTTAGTAACTAATCCTTATTTACATGTCAGCCAACTGAAAGTGTGATCGGATGGGCATTAATTTGAGAATGCCCGAAGCAACCCTGTTACGAACAAAGTGGCAATCTATCTCGATATGTTTAGTTCGTTCATGGAAGGTTGGATTGGATGCAATGTGGATCGCAGCGTGATTGTCACAATAGAGCAAGGCACGAGAAACAACAGTGACCTGGAAGCCTTTGAGAAGCTGCTGTAACCAAATGAGCTCACTGACAGTAGAGGATAAGGCTCTATACTCAGCTTCAGCGGAAGAGCGAGAGATGGTGGTCTGCTTTTTGGCTTTCCAAGATACCAATGAATCGCCAAGGAAGATGCAAAAACCAGTAATGGAGCGTCGAGAATCAGGGCAAGAACCCCAATCAGCATCAGAGAAGGCTCGTAGATATTGGAAGAAAAGAACAACCCTTGACCAGGACGATTCTTGAGATAACGAAGCAGGTGATGTACTGCCTTGAGATGAGGAAAGACGAGGCCGAGCCAAGAATTGAGTGAGCTTGTGAACCGCAAAAGTAATATCCGGTCGAGATAAAGTGAATAAAGAAGTTTCCCAACAAGGCGGCGATAGTGTGTGATATCAGGAAGTAAGTTACCCTCAGAAGCAGTTAAATGAAGTTTTGGATCCATTGGGACAGCAGTGGGCTTACATGCCAGGTAACCGGTATCTTCAAGTAATTGTAAGGTATACTGACGTTGAGAAAGCACAATTCCCTGCTTGGATTTAGCAATCTTGAGGCCAAGGAAGTACTTGAGACAGCCAAGATCTTTAAGTTTGAATTGTGTATGCAGAAATTGTTTGAGCTCATCAATGGCCGTAGAGGAAGGACTGGTGAGGATAATATCATCCACATAAACAAGGAGAGCAACAAAGGAGGACCCATGATCTTTTGTGAAGAGAGAGTAATCAGATTTTGATTGGAGAAAGCCAAACTTGATCAAGGATTGAGAATACCACTGTATCGAAGCTTGCTTGAGACCATAAAGTGATTTGTGGAGCCTGCAAACAAGTTTGGATGTAGACTAAGAGGACTCCCCCTGTCGAAGATAGCCTAGAGGAAGGTCCATGTAGACTTCCTCAAAAAGGTCGCCATTTAAAAAGGCGTTGTTGACATCAAACTGAGCCAGGTGCCAATTCTGTGAGGCAGCAAGTGCAAGAAGAACCTTCACAGTTACTAACTTGGCCACCGGAGAGAAGGTTTCAACAAAATCCAGACCTTCACGTCGTGTATAGCCTTTGGCTACCAAACGAGCCTTATGACGCTCAATAGATCCATCGGATTTAAGCTTGATCTTATAGATCCATTTGCAGCCAATGGTGTGTTTGCCAAGAAGAAGAGAAGTGACAGACCATGTATTGTTGGCTTCCATTGTTGTCAACTCCTCATGCATTGCCATGCGCCATTTAGGAAATTTTACAGCTTGGTGATAGAACTGAGGCTCAACTTGGGAGGAGACACTAAGCACAAATTGTCTGTGTGAAGCAGAGAGGGCACGATAAGAGATGAAGTTAGAGATTGGATAAGGGGTAGAGGTGGAAGCAGCAATAGTAGAGCCAGCAAGGAGATTACAGTGATAATCCTTTAAGTAAGTGGGTTGATGAATCATTCTAGTGGATTTTCGAAGGATGATACCACCAGAGGGAGCAGGAGCATGAAGATCGACCACCGGATCAGCTGGAGAATCAGGAGGAACAGGTGGATCAACAATGTGTGGAGATGCAGGTAAATCTGGAAAAGAATGAGTTTGCAAGGAAGGATGTGGCAGAACCAAATCTGGAAAAGGATCTAGAACTTGGTCTGAAGTAGTGATAGTATGGAAGGGAAAGACTTCCTCATGAAACACTGCATCCCGTGAAAGAAACACTTGCTTGGTCTTTACATCATAGAATTTATAGCCTTTCACACCTGGTTGATAACCAACAAAGACACAGACACGGGCACGAGGTTGGAACTTGGTTCGATGAGCAGCTAAGGTGGAAACAAAAGCTAAACAACCAAAGACTGGAAAAAAGGAGTAATCAGGAGTAGTTCTGTATAGTAGATGGAAATGGGTATTGTGCCTCAAGAGTGGGGAAGGAGTTCTGTTAATTAAGAAGGCAGCAGTAAGGACACAATCTGTCCAAAAGGATATTGGAGTTCTTGATTGGAAAAATAAAGATCGAGCCACATTCAATAGGTGCTGATGTTTCCTTTCTACTACTGAGTTCTGCTGAGGTCGTTCAACACATGAAAATTGATGCAAAACACCTTTCTCCTGAAAAAACTCAATAAAGGATAGTTCAGGTGCGTTGTCAGATCGAAACACTTTGATCTGGGCATGAAACTGAGTTGAAACCATGTTGAAAAATTTCGGTACCACAGATACATCATCAGACCTCAACAAGTAAACCCAAGTAAAACGAGTACAATCATCAACGAGAGCCAAGAAAAATTGATGACCAGTATAAGAGACAGTTTGATATGGCCCCCAAATGTCACAATGCACAAGATCAAAGGGAAAACTGGATAAATGATTATTGGATTCAAAAGGCAGCCTTCTTTGTTTAGCAAGAGGGCAAACATAACATAGATCTGACTTGTGCCATCTAGTTGCATCACATTTCAACTGATCTTTCAAAAAATCAAGTCTCTTAAATGAAATATGTCCTAGCCTATTGTGCCAGATGTGAGCAGAAACATTATTGACAAAAACAATGGAAATAGAAGTCGAACTCTGAGCATCAAGCACATATAGACCTTGGACTTTGTCACCCCTGCCAACCATCCTCCTGGTTGATAGATCCTGGATAGCAAAGTAGGCAAGAAGGAAATTCACTGTAAGGCCAGATCCATTTACTAAAGCACTGACGGAGATCAAGTTGAATTTGAATTGAGGAACAAATAATACATCCTTAAGCACAAGATCAGAATGTAGTTTAACATCACCAGCAAAATGGACCATAATCTGGGAGTAATTTGGCAAAGTAACTGTTGTGTGATGAATAGGATTCAAGGAAACGAAGGAACTGGCTTGTGAGCAAATATGACGAGTAGCCCCTGAGTAATCCAGAACTGATTGGAAAAAAATAGAGGACTCATAGATACAGAGAAACAAATACCTGCGAGACAATTGGATTGGGAAGAGTCAGAAGTATTGGTGACCTTTGCTGAGGTACTCAAATGTGGTGAAAGCATAGACATTAACTGCTGATATTGATTGGAGCTTAGATTGAAACAAAGCCTCCAAATGAATTACGGTGATCTGGTTTATCATCAGAAGCAGAGATCTGATGTGCAGCAGCATTAGTATTGTTGATGGATCTGAATTTATATCCAGGAGGATATCCATGGAGCTTGTAGCAACGATCTACAGAATGTCCAAGTATCTTGCAATGAGTGCAATAAGGCCTCTCTCGTTTCTGATATTTGGAACCAGTGAAATTAGAACTCTGAGAACCAGATCCAACATTCTTAGCAACATCTGTTTTGACA
>CAIGRT010207847.1:0-22043 GCA_903798405.1 Fraxinus platypoda
CAAACAAACCAATTGGTGGGAAATGAAATTTAAATTCCAAGTTCCATGGAAAAGTTTCATTATCAAACAGGCCTTAGTTTATATGAATGGACTTATTTCAAAGTTTTCAAAAACAAAAGCCTAAGAAATTCAAAACAAAAACTATTCAAAACACTACTTCTTCAAAGAAAACCTGGATAACACCTTCAGGTGAAACTATTCAATCTTCTCCTCCTCCTTTGCAAGAAATTGTCGTTTCCCATGGAAACACATAAATACTTGCATCCCCTTTCAAAAGGACTGAGAGACCTGATGATTCTTTTGTTAATGCAAAATATATCAAAAATATTCAATCTCGGAACAATTATACTAATGTTATTCTTCAATCTATGTATTCTCAACTCAATAGAATTGAAATCAATTCTGAATCTGAACATTCTGAACCTTCAACTATGGAGAAAGGAAAAAAAGAAGAAATCAGAAAACCTTGTACCTTCTTTATGCTATTTTCATGATGTGGTTCCCACAAAACTTTATACAAAAGAAAGTGTTATCAAAGAACTTGTATCTTTCTGGGATAGGGAATATGTGCCATATCTGATTAGGTTGGAGAACCAGGTTATTCTAGTTTAGCTTCTTTATCAGTTTGATAATGAGTTTTTGGAATATTATGATTGAAATTAACTTCTTTTAAAGAAGATGTAGAAAATCTTGCAGATTGAAGAGTATTATTTTTAAATCTATAATCAGATCTGGATGAATAAGATTTTTGAACAGTATTTGAAGATGATAGTTTATGAAAGATAACTTTGACATGTCCATCAGGGAATGAAATAATTTGTTCAGGAATTTTACGAACAGGGGCTGGAACTGGATTTTGAGCATTCTCAAAATCCCATTCCAATATTTGAGATTGAAGATTCCAAGAAATTCTCTTGAGAATCATGATATTTGAACGAAGAGGATTGACCTCTACCAAAAGACTTTCATCTCTTGGAGAAGATCGAAGAACTTGAATATTGAGTTGAGTATTCAAAAGCTTATAATATATTTGATATATTAAAGTAAAAGCTTTTGAACGATCGTCAACATCAAAATTCTTGGTTTGAATTTGAAGATTTAGAGCATTAAGAATAGCTCAATCTTGAAGACTAATAGAAAAGTTTGGATTGCAATTTGAAAATATAGGACCACTCTCGAGATTAGACTCGAGCATGGAAAGTAATGAAAATCTTAGGAGTCTCTTATCTCTTAAGGATAGAAGAACAAGAATGTCTAGACCAAGTCTAAACAAATGTTTGACTACAATTTGAACAAGTCCAACATGAAGATATTTAGCCCATGTTTGAGCCCCATTCTTTCTCCTTTTTTTCCATTCATTTTTCTACAGTACTCATTTTTAACCACACATTTTTCAAATAAAATAATATTACACACAAATCTAAAACTTTTCATCACTTTTCCACCACATATTCTCCCATCAATCACTATTCAAAAACTAATTCTTCCTAAAAAATGGGGGCCAAACACAAGCTTAAATTTCTTCTTGTGAGCTTGAATAGCTTCTTTTGGAAAAAAAGATTAATAGAAACAGTTTGATTTTTGATAGGAATAGTTTACTCCAAAGTTTTGATAACATAATTTTGAGTAAAATCAATTTTTCCTATTTCAGAGATAGAACTTTTATCTACCTTAGGGATAGTCCAATTTTGAAATCTTTGCTCTATCTGAGCAATTTGAAGTTCATTTCAAGTAAAATTGTTTGATGCTGATGTAGATGCATGATTTTGATAAAATTATTCATTATCATTTTGAAAAAAATGTTCGACATATTATCTCTACTATTTTAACCACTATCTGTACTAAACCAGTTCGACATAAAAGACATAATTGAATAGATGCAAGAAAACTGTAACTTACTATTACAGACAAAATGCTACAGGGTGGATTGATGATATGCAAAGCCTATAAAGGGACCACATAAACGCTAACACCGCCAACACAGCTAATCAACACTTCAGTAGACGTCCATGCAACACATCAACTTAACCTTTGACACTGTGTAAATAATAGTTTGACACTATAAACTCACTCTAAAATCTTATGACTCTGATACCAAATAGGCCCAAGGACAAGGAAGAGGTGCAAGAGTATAGAGTATGAAGACAATATGAGGCCCAGACAGGGACGGATCCAGGACCGGATTACAAGCCGGGCTAATACGTAAAAAAAATAAAATTACACATGATTTTTTTTTTTTTACATAATTTTTTTTTTCTAACTAAAACAAAATTAGTTGGGGGGGAGGGCTGTAGCCCAGCCCTCCCTCCATCCGTCCCTGAGCCCAGGGACAGGGAAAAGGTGCAATAGTATAGAGTATAAAGACAATAATTTATTTGATAATAAAATTTTGAGATTACAAGATTAAAAACTTAAATTGAAAATTACAATTGAAAGATTCTTTAAAGAATGCTTTAAAATTATAAGAATAATCTAGAACTTTCTTGAAAGTGAATATCTCCCCCTATTTCACACTTGAATAAGTTTTATGCCTTCTGCTTCCTTTTGTAAATGAAACTTCGGATTACAAAACTTCTTGAATTTGATTAGGGAATCTTAAAGGACAATTTAGGGAGGCAACAAAAATATGTCATCTATCTACCATGCTTTGAATGCTTTTTGAAAATAATTGCCTTTCCATCCAACCTTTTGAATTATGGACTATTATTTTGATAAAGTAACTAAAGTTTTTTGTCCATTTTTTATTGTCAACAAGGATAGCAAGAATAATTTGTTTGGTGGCCAACACATATTAAAAAGAGATTCTTTTGATTTTCGAGCATTGTATTCTCTTAATTCGTCAAGAAAACTGGGTCCATGTAGTCATTTGGAGATGTATTCTTTTGAGTCTCTTTTTCAATTAGATCATCAATATTATCTAGACCAAAGCACATGTCTTCATTGTTTTTTTTATAATCTGATGTATCAACTTGAGAAGAGCTTTCTTCTTTTGATTTTGACTTTTTTGAAGAGGCTTCAGCCAAAGAAGCAATCCTTTCCGAAACAGCTTGAAGTTCTTCCGGAGTTTTGCATTGGCTGAACATGACCATCAGTCTTGATTTTTCAGAGAGGAAATCGGGCACTTTTGTCAAGTTCCTTTTTTTGATAATTTTGGGATGCCAGCATTCATATGTTCTTGGATCCAAGAATTTACTGCTTTAGGACATCAATTGATTTCATGAAATTTTGACCACCATTTGATTTTTAATCTCTGAATAATCTTTTTAATATTACATTCGGATCCTGGTTTTTGAACAATTTGTTAGTCCCAGCAAAAATATCATGAGACTTTGAGGCGATGAGTGAATTGAAATAAAATATTTTCTTGAGGCTTCAAATTTTTTTTTACCTCTTATTCGAAATGTTCGAACCCTTGAAAAGTAAGACTAGGTAAAATATTCTCTTCAAGCCAAAAATGCTCGAATCAGTTTTGAAACCATTTAGAAAAATTTGGAGAACAATTTCGATTAAAAAGTATAAACCAAGAATGAGTAACTGGTCTAAAGTAAAAAAACATTAAAACAAGTTTCTTGGTAATCCAAATAATTGAAAAGAGATTCAAATGAATCATCTTTTGGGAGACGCATTCGCTTTTCTTTCCATAGGTCATGTCACCAATCTTCAAATGACAATACCCTATTTATTGAAATTTTTGAAAAATCAATGTGATTTTTCTTTTGTGTTTTTGAATATGAGTTATTATAGCTGATCCAGACTTGATGAGGATGGCTTCATAATAAGCTCTAATTTTCTTGATATTTTTAGGCATAAATTGAAAATTTGCTGGAAAAATATATCAAGAGAAGATTATCTATGAATCCAAAATGTTTCATCTCGAAAACTAGAATATAAACATTTTTGGTAAAGTAATGAAATGATGGAGGTGGGTTGGTATCCAGTAATTTACCAGATCCAATTTGGAGATCTTTTTTGAAATTGGAAGGTTTTTCTGAAGTTTTTTGAGTGGTTTTTACAGAAGGGGTTTTTAAGGCTAAGGTAGTTTTTTTGAGAAGTAGAAGAACTATGTCCTTCTTTCTTTGTTCCTTTAAAGAATTTTAATATAATCCTCAATAGAAAGGATTGGAATTGAAGCCTTCTTTTATTCTTTTTCTTTGAAGAGGAAGAATCCATATCTTTGAAAATATCACTCAATTTGAATAATTCTCTAATTTTTCTCACAATTTCCTCTTTATTTTGTAAGAACTCTCTTGTGAGGAAGTCTGCAAGAAAGTTTGATAATCCTTATGTATATAGAATCTCAAAAACAAAGCAAGATATAATTTCTTGCCATCTTGTGAAAATTTGCTTTGAAACAAAGTTTTTTATGCATTTCTGCAAGACGTCCTTTGATGCTTTACAATTTGTTTTTAAAACTATTTTTTTATTAATTAAATTGTCTTGAAATTTTGAAATACATAAAACAATTGATAAAATTTCTTTCTTGATTGTGGAGTATTTCTTTGAGGATTATTCCAAACACCTTAGTGGAATTTGACTAACTATTCTTGACTAGACTCTTTTAGAATCTGTTTAAGAACACTACCAAAACCAATATAGAGGCATCAGTTTCAACAATAATTGAAGCAGTGGGGTCTAAAATTGATAGACACTGAATACTTTTGATAGCTTTTTGACTTTTGTGAAGCCACAGTATGCTTGTAACTTCATGTGATCGAATTCTTTTGATATCTTTTGAAAGAGGGGCACATAGGATTTTTATCTCTTTGATAAAATCTCCTACATAATTTACGAACCCTAAAATTTTTTGAATGCTATTTTTGTCCAAGATTTCATCAGGAAATTTATCAGTAAAATCTTGACTCCTTTGAATGGGTGTAATGGTTCCAACATGAATGTTATGCCCTAAGAACCTAATTCTTGTTTGACATAAAACAACATCTTTAGCAAAAAACTGCTAAACCATTATTTTTAATGACACAAATGTATTGAGATGTTTGAAATGTTGCTCTAAACTTTCTGAAAAGATTAAAACACCATCAATATAAACAATAATAAAATTAGAATAAGGATTGAAAATATCATTCATAATTTTTTGAAATTCGGAAGGAACAATTTTTAGGCTGAATGGCATTACGTTCCATTCATATTGGCCAGAGGAAACATTGAAAACAGTTTTGTATCTGTCTTATTCTTTAATTTGAATTTGCCAAAAAACCCGACTTCGTATTAAATTTTGAGAAGATGACAGCTTTGAACAATCTATTCAAAAGATATTTCTTTTGAGGCAATGTACATCTAATCCATTGAAGTTCTTATTGAGAGGTTTGTAGTTGATGACTAAATGAGGCACTCCTCGTTTGATCTTAGCAGAATTGTTAACATAAAATGCTGAACAACTCCAGGGTGATTTACTTGGTCGAATAAGATTTTTATCAAGTAAATAATTGATTTTCTTGATACGGTGATCAAGTAATTCTTCGTTCATTTGAATGTGTCGAGATTTGGTAAGAATATTTGATTCATGAAAATCATGAGTATATGGAAGAGAAACAACATGTTTTTTCCTATTCCAAAAAGCATTTGGGATAGTAGAGAAATCTTTTAATTGTTAATTGATTCTTTGAAATCTAATTTCTTCTTTTAAAAATTGAAATATCTTTTCTTGAAATTAATGTTGTTAATAATTTTTTAAATAGAAGCTTCTTTCAAAGTATTAACATCTTTGCAAGAAGGATGATTTGTAAATTTGAAAGTAATTTCTTGTCCAAAAATATTTTTAGTTAGCCATTTTGAATCAGCTTGAAAATGATAAATTTGAACAATAAATGGAGTTCCAATAATTACTTATTAGTCTAAATCATTGACAAGATAAATTTTAAAAACAAATATCTGATTTACAAACATGAGCTTTTGAAAGTTTATATTTAATATTAAGCTTTTTTTCACTAGCACCATATAGACGTTCAGTGATCTTTTCAAAATACTTTGTAGGGATTAATCATTCCCTAATACAATTTTGATCGGCACCAGAATCGATTTGGACTCTAGTATTAAATTTGAATTCTTTGTTAACTACAATAGTCATATTGCAGTAGTATCATTTTTTGAAATTGAATTTGGCTAACAACATTGTAGTTAACAAAAGAATCCGATCACATGGAGTCACGAGCATACTGTGATTGTACAAAAAGTCAAAAAGCTATCAAAAGTATTCCTCGTGTCTATCAATTTTAGACCCCACTGCTTCAATTATTGTTGAAACTAATGCCTCTGATATTGGTTTTGGTGGTGTCCTCAAATAGATTCCAAAAGAGTCTAGTCAAGAACAACTAGTCAGATTCCACTCAGGTGTTTGGACTGGTCCTCAAAAGAATTACTCCACTATCAAAAGAAATTTTATCAATTATTTTGTGTATTTCAAAATTTCATGACAATTTAATGAATAAAAAAATTATTTTAAAAACAAACTGTAAAGCATCAAAGGACGTCTTGCAAAAAGAAGTAAAAAAACTTTGTTTCAAAGCAATTTTTCGCAAGTTGGCACTATCTTGCTTTGATTTTGAGATTCTATATATACAAGGATCATCAAACTTTCTTGCAGACTTCCTCGCAAGAGAGTTCTTACAAAATAAAGAGAGGAAATTGTGAGAAAAAATTAGAGAATTATTCAAATTGAGTGACATTTTCAAAGATATGGATTCTTCCTCTTCAAAGAAAAGAATAGAAATAAGGCTTCAATTCCAATCTTTTCTATTGAGGATTGTATTCAAAATTCTTTTAAAGGATCAAAAAATGAAGGACATAATTATTCTACTTCTGGAAAAACTACCTTAGCCTAAAAAAACCTCTTATGTCAAAACCACTCAAAAAACTTTAGAAAAGCCTTCCAATTTCAAAAAGGCTCTCCAAATTGGATATGGTAAATAGCTAGTTATCAACCCACCTCAATCATTTCATTACTTTACCAAAAGTGTTCATATTCCTTTTTTCGAGATGGAAACATTTTGGATTCATAGATATTATTCTCTTGAAGAATGCCTTCAAAATATTTTTCCTGCAAATTTTCAATTTATATCTAAAAATATCAAGAAAACCAGAGCTTATTATGAAGTCATCCTCATCAAGTCTGGATCGGCTATAATAACTCATACTTAAAATTCACAAAAGAAAAATCACATTGATTTTTCAAAAATTTCAATCAACAAGGTACTGTCATTTGAAGATTGGGGACATGACCCATGGAAAGAGAAGCGAATGTATCTCTCAAAAAACGATTCATTTGAATCTCTTTTCAATTATTTTGATTACCAAGAAGCTTGGTTTAATTTTTTTTATTTAGACCAGTTACCCATTCTTGGTTTATACTTTTTTATCAAAATTGTTCTCCATATTTTCTAAAATGGTTTCAAAATTGGTTCGAGCATTTTGAGCTTGAAGAGAATATTTTCTTACTTTTCAAGGGTTCGAACATTTCAAACAAGAGGCAAAAACTTTTTTGTAGCATCAAGAAAATCTTTTATTTCAATTCGCTCATCACCTCAAAGTCTCATGGATTTTCTGTTGGGACTATCAAATTGTTCAAAAATCAGGATCCAAATATAATGTTTAAAAGATTATTTGGAGATTAAAAATCAAATTGTGATCAAAATTTCATGAAACAGATTGCTGCCCTAAAGCCGTAAATTCTTGGATCCAAGAATAGAAGAATGCGGCATCCCAAAATTATCAAAAAAGGAACTTGACAAAAGCACTTATTTCCTCACTGAAAAATCAAGACTCATGGCTATGTTCAGCCAATGCAGAACTCTGGAAGAATTTCAAGCTGTTTCAGAAAGGATTGCTTCTTTGGCTGAATCCTCTTCAAAAAAGTCAGAATCGAAAGAAGAAAGCTCTTCTCAAGCTGATACATCTGATTATGAACAAAGCAATGAAGAAATGTGCTTTGGTATCAATAATATTGATGATCTACATGAAGAAGAAACTCAAAAGAATACCCCCTCCAAATGACTACATGGACCCAGTTTTCTTCAAAAATCAAAATAATCTCTTTTCAATACGTGTTGGCCACTAAACAAATTGTTCCTGCTATCATTGCCGACAATAAAAAATGGACAAAAAACTTTATTTACTTTATTAAAGTAATAGTCCATAATTCAAAAGGTTGGGTGAAAGGACAATTATTTTCAAAAAGCATTCAAAGGATGGTAGACAAAGGACAGAAGATAGATTTTTGTTGCCTCCCTACACACACACACACACACACACATGTGTGTGTGTGCATGTGATGTGTGTGTGTGTGTGTGTGTGTGTGTGTGTGTGTGTGTGTCAAAGCCATACGAGAGTAGTGTGAGAAAATTGTCAGTGTCGGAGTTTCTTGATAAAAGATCCTAAAGATTGTAAGGAAAGACAAAGCCATAAAAATTATAAGAGATAATCTAAAACTTCCTAGAAGCTGATTTTTCTCCCGCAAAATCCACTTGAAGAGTTTCTAGTCTTCCATCTTCTTTTATAGTTGAAGTCTTGGACTTGAAACAATATTGAATTGTAATGAAGAATCTTGAAGGATGATTTGGAGAGCAACAATATCTGTCCTTTATTTGTCTTTGTCTGCCATACTTTGAATGATGATTGTCCTTTTCCACCCAGCTTTTGAATAATGGACTATTACTTTATTAAAGTTACTAAAGTTTTTTGTCCATTTTTGATTGTCGGCAAGGGTAGCAAGAATAATTTGTTTGGTGGCAAACACGTTTTGAAAAGTAAATCCTTTGATGTCTGGACCTTGAAATTTCTTAATTCATCAAGGAAACTAGGTCCATATAGTCATTTTGAAGTAGTATTTCTTGAGTTTCTTCTTCTCCAATTAAGTCATCAATATGATCTAGACCAAAATACATATCTTCATTACTTTGTTCATAGTCTGGTGAATTAGATTGAGAAGAATCACCTTTTGAGTCTGATCTTTTTGAAGAGGCTTCGACAAAAGAAGCAATGTTCTTAGAGACAGCTTGTAATTCTTCTGGATTTTTGCATTGATTAAACATTGCCACGAGCCTTGATTTTTCAGCCAGAAAGTCGGATTATTTATCTAATTTCTTTTTTGATAATTTTGGCACTCCGACATTCTTTTGTTCTTAAATCCATGAGCTAACTGCTTTGGAGCAGCAATTTGTTTCATGAAATTTTAACAACCATTTTATTTTGAATCTCCGAACTATCTTTTTAACATTGTATTCGGAGTCAGGTTTTTGAACAATCTGAAAGTCCCAACAAAATGTCCAGGATACTTTGAGATTATGAGAAAATTGAAATAAAACATTTTCTTGAGGTTTTAGGAAAGATTTTGTCTCATTTTTTTAAGAATTTGAACCCTTGACAAGTAAGTCTAGGTAAAATAGTCTCATCAATGCCAAAATGTTCAAACCACGTTTGAAACCATTTTGGAAAAGTTGGAAAACAATTTTGATGAAAAATAATAAACCAAGAGTGTGAAACTGGTCTAAAATAAAAAAACATTAAACTAGGCCTCTTGATAATCCAAATAATTGAAAAGAGATTCAAATGAATCATCTTTTGAGAGATTCATCCGCTTCTCTTTCTATGGGTCTTGTCCCTATTCTTTGTATGACAGTACCTTTTGAATTGAAATTTTCGAAAAATCAATATGACTTTACTTTTGAGGATTTGGAGCATGCGTTATTATTGCCGATCCGGACTTAACAAGGATGGCTTCATAATAAACTCTAGAATTTTTGATAGATTAAAAATTACTATTTAAACTACTAGTTCTAGTTCTAGACCTAGAACTATTTGACCTGCTAAACCAACTTCTAGTAAAGGACATCTTGAACAAAGTAATACTTACAATATTATTCTATTGTGGAGGTTGTGCTAAATTGGCTAATGGGACCACCCAACCCACCAACGGGACCACCCATCAACGGTTGACCAACGCTCTTTAGGGGGCAATTCCAAGGTTGTCCAACGTTTTTATGAGTCAACATAGTATTATAGTAAAATAATATTTGCTAGAATTTCTTTGAACAATATGGCTCTAACACCAAAATAATGGCAGAACACGAAAGAATAGTGCTATGAATTGAAATAGTAAAATAAAAAGCATTTTTTACAAATAAATAGTCTTAAAATAAATTTATGATAAAATATTTCCAACCACACATTAACGCAATAAAATATTTTGTACGTAAACCCAAAACTTTTTCTTATTTTTTAACCATACTTTCTCCAAAAATTCCTTATTTAAAACATTGTTTTGAACAAATAATGGCCATCAAACGGGGGTTTAATTATCAATGTGCATGATTCAATATGTTACACATTAGACCAGTCTCGCACTCGTGGTTTATAAAGTTTGACCACAAGTGCCGTAATTTTTTTCCAAAATGATTTCGAAATTGATTCATATATTTTAGAATTGAGGAAGAGATTATTCCCAGTCTCGTTTCTCAAGGTTTAAAACATTTCCAAAAGAATGGAACTAAATTTCTTCAGAATCAAGAATGGCAAATCTTTCAATTTTCAAGAATATTTAAACTATCTAGGATTATGTGTTGGGATTTTAATGTTAAAATATACATACAATCCAATTATGCTTCAAAACATATTGTTCAACAAATCAAGATTAAATGGTGGGAAAGTTTACAAAAATGAATGCCAACCCCAAATCGGTTCAAGCATAACTCAAAAATTGCAAGCATAAAAAAGACAAGCGGCTAAAGCAGCTTCAAAAACTCAAGAAAAACAAGCTAATTTCTTAACGGTTGAAGGCAAATTAATGTCAATGTTAGCTCAATGCAAGGATCGAGAAGAGAGTGCACATTTAGCGCAATAAGCAGCTGTATTAGCGGAAATAGCATTGAATGCTTTAAAGGCCTCAAATCAATTTCAAGTTCGTGAGTCAAGGGATGAACACTATACCCAAGAAAATGAGGATGATTGTTATGGGACAAATATAGATGATTTTGTAGATGACTCATAATTACAAGATATTCAAAATTTTAAGCAAAATTATAATTTTCACGTGGTTCTTATTTTCAAAGCAAGTGGTCCAAAATTACTGCAAAGTGGTCATTCAAGCTTCTTTTCAGGAAAAGGAAAAATAATTGTCCCTTAAATATTCAAATGAAATTGATAATTGTCTTCAAAGCAAGTGGCCGATAGAATCGATAATTGTCCTTCAAAGTAGTCATTCAAAGCAAGTGGTCCACATAATTGATAATTGTCCTTCGAAGCAAGTTCTTCACAGTAAGTGGTCAACGACATAGACGGACCCAGCACCCGGCCAGGGGGACGGCCACGCGTGCTGGACTCCGCCGGATCGATCGGCGCCGGCAGCGCCTGTGCCTGTGCCTGTGCCTGTGCCTAGTTCGTCTTCTCCATTTTATTTTTGTTCTGTTTTTCATGAAATTGATAGAAACTTAATTCAGATTAGCCCTAAATATGGCTAGAAATTGGAAAATTCGAAGTAATTTGAGCGATTGACGTTTAAATATTTATTCTTTCCGGTGTGTATAATCATTCATTGGCCGACTTCGCCACTGGGATGGTGAAATACTTGGGGGAAGAGATGGGGAAGCCAGCGGGACTTGGCTGGCTTGCACGAGGAACGGAAGGCTCGCATTCGTTACGAATGTGAGGGAAATCAAACCAAATTTCCAGGGCAAGCTATACGAATATAAGTTAAATCCACAGTACTTCCCCCTCTGGCTACAAATGGCTGAAGATGAAAGAACCTTGGTACTTGGTAGAACTCATAAAAGGTTCCTCCTCCGACCCGAATCCATGTCCTATTTGCTTAGGACCCATAACTCAAGATTCCTACTTGGACCAATGTTTTCGTGAGTTCCTTCTCTCTTTACCACTTTTATTTATTGAGAATATTTTTTGGTTTGAAGTATAGGTGCTAAGATGCTGTACCAATTTTTGAAACTGATAATCTTGCCTTTGTTTATTTATTGGTCTTCGCGTTGGATTCTGGTCTTTTATTCTGATTGCTTAATCTATGGTTAATTCACTGAAGATGAATTGCGGNTTTTTTGGTTTGAAGTATAGGTGCTAAGATGCTGTACCAATTTTTGAAACTGATAATCTTGCCTTTGTTTATTTATTGGTCTTCGCGTTGGATTCTGGTCTTTTATTCTGATTGCTTAATCTATGGTTAATTCACTGAAGATGAATTGCGGACAAGAGCAAAGAGACCTCTCCGTTCGGTTCTTAAAGGTCATTTTTACTTTTCTCCCTTCCCGTGGCATGATTCTTTAGTTGCAAATTTTGGTCACGAATGCTTCAACATGGAACAAGAGTAGTTGCATTCATGATTTTATATTGTCCCAGCGCCTATCAGTAATAGAAGTTTCTCCTGGTATTCATGTTTTATCAAATGCAACGCTAGACACTCCATTGCCCAAGGTGAGGATATCCATTGTGCTAACATTGATGGTATTAATAAACGATCTCGCTCTTACGATCGCTGATTGTCGACGTTGATCGATCGACGTTCGCCCGGGTTGGGATGGTTTGCTGGGTCCGTCCCTGGTCAACGGTATTGATAATTGTCTTTCAAAGCAAGTGGCCGACATAAATAATTGTCCTTTCAAGATTCCTTAATCAGATTGATGAAAATTTTGAAGTACGAAACATTCAAGACCTCTATAAAAGGCAATATAATTTTTTAAAAATCAAGAATTTCCTCCGTATTGTATTAATTGATCATTAGATTTTTCAAGATCTTTCAATTCTGTTCTTTATTTAAGATCTTTTCTTTAAGAAAAATTGTAACTATTCAATGTATTAAAAAAAGTCAAAATTAATGTTCACTATTTATCAATAAAAGTAAAAATTATTTTGAAGATTATTATTTCATCTTAATTGCTTTTTACTCTACTTTTTAAATTCCCGACATTATTTCTCCTATTCTGCCTCTATTTGGTAACAGCCATTTTGTTCAAGGTATTTCAAATAGTGCTTGTTGTAGAACTATTGTTTGTCAGAACTCAAGGACAACGTTAGTCCGTCCTGAAGCCTCTCTGGAGCGTTGTAGCCGTGTGACAGGCATTTGCGTTGGTGTAGGTTGGGTGGTCCCGCCTAACTTGGTCTTGCACATCCTCTATAGTAATGTCACTCTAAGTTATACCCTGTTCAAGACGTCATTTTCCAGAAATTGGTTTAGTAGGTCTAATAGTTATAGGTCTGGAACTAGTATTTGAATAGAGATTTGCAAGATGATGAAGATGTAAACAGTTGTTAGAATAATGACATGTCTTTTGCATTTCCAACAAGTTATATTTTTGTTAGATTTTTGAATTTTGCTTTTATAAAATTTCCTTTTTTGAGGTTTTTGGTATTTTTCTTCCCTTTGATAAAACTTGTTTTCTGAAATGTTTTGGATATGATTTATTTTGTTTTCTATGTTTTGAAAGATGGACAACTGCTTTTTCGAAACCATATTGCTCACAAAATTATCCTAGTTCATGTCGAATTTCAACTCTTGTACTTCTGAGTTTCAACTTAAGTTTCATATCATTGCATAATGTTAATCCTTCTTTATTGATGAGATAATTATTTCACCATAACTTAAGGAGGAATATGGAATAGTATCTTTGTTTTGATTTTTTATAGCAATTTTAACTCTTTCAGCAAAGAGTTTTGAAAGTCGAGAAATAATTCTTTCTTTCCAAAATACTTGAAAGCAATATTTCCTTATCATAACTTTAGTGAGGAAGACATTGTTGTACCGAAAATCATGAAGCTCTGGACATGTTAAATTCATAAAAACTTCGGACAATATTTCTTGTAAAAAAGTAGGTTTCCAATGAAATGCTAGATAACAGCAAACAAGAATGTAAATAAGCAGTCATTTTGACCATTTGTTTTAGTAGCATTAGTCACATCATCGCATTTTTCTTGGTTAAGGTAATTAGTCCACCAACCTTTAACTATCCTTTAAGGCCAATTAAATTATTATTGAAAGTGACTTCTGCAGTAATATCTCGACAAAGATAAGCAGAGTTGCTCATGGCAATATTTTCAAGAACCTGAATAATTTGATATTCAGTCATTTCATCAGTATTCCATTCAATAATCTTATCTCCATTATAGGAGGTTTGAGGTTTCCTTTTTTCCTAGAAAGGAAGGTCTTGAGTAATAATTAGGAATTTTTGAGGTTTGTATTATGACATTAGTTATGTTAGTTGAATTAGTTGAATTAGTTTTGCCAGCTGTATTCCCGCCCTTTTTCTTTTTCCTTTTCTATTTAATGTGCTGGCTTTACTCTTCTTTACTTTTTGATGATGAATAATATCAATTTGATTCTTCATTCTCTCAATTGTAATATGGTATCAGAGCGCAACTGAGGAAAATTGAATTGCATGATTTGATTTCTTCCTTCTGCGTTCAATTTCAATTTCCATTTCAATTTCAATTCTCCTGTTCATCATCCTCGCATTTGATTTTTTTTTTTTTTTTTTTTTTTTTGCGTTCTTCATTCTACTCGTCCTCTAATTTTGATTCCTACTCAAATTCAGCTTCTATTCGTTACTGATTTCTTGTTCATATTGCAATGGAGCAAATCATTCATGACGGTGGATCAGATTCAAAGTCCATCTCAAATAAATTCATCATTGATGAGCCTTCAAGCCCTTACTTTCTACATCATTCTGATAGCCCCGGCTTGGTGCTGGTGACTCAACAGCTCACAGGAGAGAACTATGGCTCTTGGAGTCGCGCGATGACCATCGCGTTGTCAGTCAAGAACAAACTTGGCTTTGTTGATGGATCCATGAAGAAACCGAAAAATAGTAAAGTTGATTTGGTTAATTCATGGATTAGAAAAAATAACATGGTAATATCTTGGATACTCAATTCTGTTTCGAAGGATATTTCTGCCAGTGTGATTTATGCCTCCTCTGCTTATGAGATCTGGAACGATCTAAAGGAGCGATTTCAGCAAAGTAATGGTCCAAGGATCTTCCAATTGAAGAAGGAACTGATGAATTTGATGCTAGATCATAACACAGTCAGTGTGTTCTTCACCAAACTCAAAACTATTTGGGAGGAATTGACTAATTTTCGACAAAATTGTAGCTGTGGGAAATACGTCTATGGTGGTGTTCAGGAATTGAACAAACATTACCAAATAGAGTACATTATGGCTTTTCTAATGGGGTTACATGAGTCATTTTCCCAAGTGAGAGGTCAAATTCTTCTAATGGATCCTGTACCATCCATTAATAAGGTGTTCTCACTAATTTCACAAGAAGAAAATCAAAGAAAATTACGCACATCCTCTATTGATGTTGCTTCGGATGCAGGAGCTGCTTTTGCCTTCAGATTTGATACTGGTAGAGAAAGGTTCAACTCTGGTTCTGATAATGGTAGAGAAAGGTTTAACTCTGGTTCTCGAAATGCACCTGGCAATTGGAAAAAGGATATGCCATATTGTACTCATTGCAAATATCAAGGACACTCTATTGATAAGTGCTACAAAATCCATGGGTTTCCACCAGGATTCAAGCCTAGATTTAATCAAGTTTCTGTTAATTCACAGATCGAAGAGAAGTTCATGGATCATCCCACTGGAGTTGACAAATTCATGCAGAACTTGAGTCCTAACCAGTATCAACATCTGATGACAATGCTATCCACTCACTTGGCTTCTACATCACAGTCCACTTCAGCTGATAATGATAAGGCTGATTCCACATATGCTGTAGGTATATATATTTCTAAATCAGTTAAACCAAAATTTGATGCAAAGGATATATGGATTGTGGACTCAGGTGCCTCAAGACATGTCTGTTCAATTGCTGCTGCATTCACAAATATGAGACCCCTCACTAGTTCAAACATCACTCTACCTGACCACACATGTATACCTGTCCGTTTATGTGGTGATGTGAGATTAGGGCCTGATTTGTTGTTACATGATGTGTTATTTGTGCCACAATTTAAGTTCAATTTGTTGTCAGTAAGCTCATTGACCATTGAATCTCACTTTAGTGTGCAATTGTTTCATGATCAGTTCATAATCAAGGATGTTTCCACCAGGAAGATGATTGGCAGGGGTAACATTGAACAAGGCTTGTATGTACTGAACACGAAAACGTTTACCTCCCTTTCTAATGTCTTTGTTAATTCAGTTTCTGCCCGTGTATGGCACAATCGACTTGGACACCTTTCATTCAAAAAGTTAGATGTACTGAAGACTCAATTGCTGTATGACTCTGAAATTTCAAATAAATATTTACCTTGCTACATATGTCCTTTAGCTAAACAAAGGAGGTTGCATTTTTATTCACATAACAATCTTTCAAGTAAAGTCTTTGAACTCGTACATTGTGATATATGGGGTCCATATCACGTGACTTCACATTCGGGTTACAAGTATTTCTTGACACTAGTGGAAGATCACTCTAGGTTCACCTGGATATATATGTTAAGGTAGAAATCTGATGCAATAAGGATTGTACAACAATGTTTCAACTTAGTTACTACACAGTTTAATGCTTATATCAAGACTTTCAGATCTGATAATGCAAATGAGTTATCTTTCAACGACTTCTTTGCTGAAAAGGGGGTCATTCATCAGTTCAGCTGCGTTGAAAGGCCTCGACAGAATTCTGTTGTTGAACGCAAGCATCAACATATCCTCAATGTTGCTCGTGCTATTTTCTTTCAATCTCGAGTTCTAATCCATTTTTGGTCTGAGTGTGTGCTCACTGCAGTACACCTAATCAACATAACACCAGCTCCAATCTTACATCACAGGACTCATTTTGAACTACTCTATGGACAAAAGGCAGATTATTCTTATTTCAAGGTTTTTGGTTGTCTAGCCTTTGCTTCCACACTTAATGCCCATAGGACTAAATTTCAGCTTAGGGCCAGAACATGCGTTTTCTTGGGATATCCTCCAGGAGTTAAAGGATTCAAACTCCTTGATGTTATCTCTAAACAGATTTTCATTTCTAGGGATGTCATCTTTCACGAAGACATATTCCCTTTCCATTCCATTACTGGTGATCATCATCTACCTGATCCTTTCCTGATCTTGTATTACCCTCATCCTCCCTATCTGTACCACCAGATATGTCAAATATTCCAACTTCCTCTCCTGCCACTCCTGATGATATTGCTGTTCCATCATCTATTTCAGATCCACCTCACCCTGCTCCCATCATTATTGACAACTCTCAATCCAATGTCCCCTCTATCTTCAATATTCGAAAGTCTAACAGAGTCCCTAGGCCTTTATCTCGCCTTAGAGACTTCCACAGTAATCTATCTTTCCATCATATCAATTCTTTTTCATTTCCTCCAATTCATATTGGTCATTTTTTCTCTTATGACAATCTTTCCAAGCCTCATAGACATCTTCTAATGAATATCACATCTCAGTCTGAACCTCAACATTTCAAACATGCAATCAAGTTTCCTCAGTGGCGAGATGCCATGAAGAATGAATTAGAAGCATTGGAACAAAACAACACCTGGTCTATTGTTACTTTACCAGCTGGAAAACATTCAGTGGGGTGTAAATGGGTTTACAAGAATAAATATAACTCTGATGGTACTTTGGAAAGGCACAAGGCACGATTGGTTGCAAAAGGTTTCACCCAACAAGAAGGTTTGGACTATTTTGATACTTTTTCACCTGTCAAGGTTTTGCTCACTCTTGTGGCTTCTCAGAACTGGCATTTGATTCAGCTTGATGTCAACAACACTTTTCTGAATGGCAACTTGTTTGAGGAGGTACATATGGACTTGTCTCTTGGCTATGACCTTATTAAGCCTCTCAACCAGGGGGCGAATTTAGCCTGCAGGTTACACAATTTAGTCTTTGTATGGTCTTAAGCAAGCTTCACGCCCATGGAATTCCAAGTTTTGTAGTGCTCTCATTCAGAATGGATTTATCCAATCTAAAGCGGATTACTCCCTCTTTACAAAAGGTTCAGGACATAACTTCATAGGTTTGTTGGTCTATGTTGATGACATAGTCATCACTGGACCAAACATACAAGTTATCAATGAGTTGAAAGATTTCCTAAATTCTCAGTTCAAACTTAAGGACCTGGGATGCTTAAAGTACTTCTTGGGAATTGAGATTGCTTGAGCATCTTCAGGAATAGTTATCTGACAAAGGAATTACACTCTGCAATTAGTTGAAGATGCAGGCTACTTGGATTGTAAGCCTGCTAACAGCCCAATGGATTCAAGGATTAAACTTAGCTTATATGAGGGTAATTTGTTGCCAGACGCTTCTCAGTACAGGAAATTGATTGGAAGGTTAATATATCTGACTCTCACCAGGCCAAATATCACATTCACAGTGCACAAACTGAGTCAATATATGTCTCAGCCAATGTTACATCATCTCAAACCAGCTCATCATTTACTTCGCTACCTGAAAGGGAGTCCTGGCCAAGGAATCCATTTCTCTTCAGCTTCTATAATGTCTGTCAAGATTCATGCTTTCTCTGATGCTGACTGGGGCTCCTGCTTGGACACTCGTAAGTCTACCACTGGTTTTCGTATATTTGTTGGTGATTCAATGGTTGCCTGGAAATCTAAGCGTCAATCTACCATATCTCGTTCATCCACCGAGGCAGAATATAGGGCCCTTGCAGCTACAACAAGTGAAATTGTATGGATCAAGCAGCTGTTGACAGACTTTCAGGTTGAAAATGATCATCCAGCAGTGATATATTGTGACAATCTCGCTGCTATTCAGATTGCAAATAATCCAATATTTCACGAACGCACAAAGCATATAGAAATCAATTGCCACTTCATCCGAGACAAGATTACAGCTGGAGCACTTAAATTGCTTCCTATCAGATCGCAGCACCAGCTCGCAGATGCGTTCACTAAACCTCTACCTGCTTCAACGCTTGCTCCATTGATGTCCAAGATGTGTGTGAAAAACATTCATCGCACATCTTGAGGAGGCATATTATGACATTAGTTATGTTAGTTGAATTAGTTGTATTAGTTGAATTAGTTTTGCTAGCTGTATTCCCGCCCTTTTTCTTTTTCCTTTTCTATTTAATGTACTGGCTTTACTCTTCTTTATTTTTTGATGATGAATAATATCAATTCGATTCTTCATTCTCTCAATTGTAATAGTTTGACCTTTCAATCTATTAAACTGAGAATATTCTTCTACTTGAAATTGACTTTCTAATTCTTCAATAGAATCAACTACATTAACATTCTTTGATGTAGCTATTTTAGAAAATTGTTTTAGTCGTCCTTCTAAAACACTTGATTCAGAAGAAAACTTTCCTAACCTTTGTTTTGAAGTTTCTTCTATTGGTTTAAAAATTGAGTTAAATGGGTTTTTTTATTTCTTTCTTGGATTCATCGGGATTTTATTTTATTCTAGCTAAATGTTTTGTCATAGTGTAATAAATATTTTAATAATTATTTTGAGTTTGAATATTTTTAATGTCTTTGACTATAGAACTTGAATCTTCTAGTCTATCAGTAACTTGTTTGAGAGGAGAAGCAATAACCTCACTATTTTTGTGAGAAATAACGATTTCTTCCATTGGAGGATGCTCCAATTGAAAGGTTTCCATACTCGTTGTATTCCATTTTTTCTTGTTAATATGAATCATGTTAATAGATTTAAGTTGTTCTCCAAAAACTCTTATTTCAACCAACTGAAAGAAACTTAAATCTTTTGGGTAAGAATAAAATTCTTCCTTAAACGATTCTAATTTTTCTTTAGAAAACATCTTTCTAAGATTTTTCTAAAAGCTTTAACTTAAGGTGTTTGATATGTTATGAACTCCATTTTTTCTATTTATAGAAGTAGAAATAACATTTAACTGTTTTCCCAACTTCACATAAGGAGGAGGAGGTTACACATTAGAAGGATTAGGAGACTTGATCTTTCTGAGTCAAACTCATCTTCATATCGAGGTTTTCGAATATTATGGTTAAAATCAACCTTTTTTAATTTTTCTGAAGAGGTCAATATCTTGAAGGTTGAAGATGAAATCTTTTAGAGAGAAGCTTAGTTTTGGTCGAAATAGAATGTCGAGAACTGGAAGGAATTTCACCAGATATCATTTTAACGTTTCCATCAGGATAATTTATTATTTGATGAGGAACGTCCATCGGGCTATCTCTTTCTGGAACATTGACTTTTTCAAGGTCCCATTGCAAATGTCTAGAAATCCTATTCCAAGGAATTCTCTTTGAAATAATTATATTAGAATGTAGAATATTGACTTTCTTAATAAGAGTTTCTTCATTCGGAGATGATCTCAATGCTCTAATTTGTACTCATAAACTTATAATATATATACGATATATTATAACGAATGATTTTGAGCATTCGTCAAAATTGAGATTTTTGGTTTCTATCAGAGCATTTAATATAGCCCCATTATTCATATCAATAGTATAATTTAGATAACAGTTTGAGAAAAGTGAACCACTTTCTAGATTTGACTCTAAAATAGTAAGTAAAGAATTCTCAAATTTGTGGTCTTGTCTCTTAGTATTCAAAGAACAAGAATGTCTAGAACAAGTCTAAACAAACGCTTGCCAGCAATTTGAACAAGACCAATACGAAGAAATTTATATTTCTTCGTATGGTTTCTAATTGCTTCACTTGAAAGTAATTTAATTTCCACAGTTTGACTCTTGATGGGTAAGGTTTGTTCACAAGTCTTAATAGCATAATCTTAATGGAAATTAAATATTACAATTCCTAGATAGTTTTCTTATCTACCTTAGGAATAGTCCAATTATGAAGTATTTGTTCTATTTGAGCTATGAGAAGTTATTGTCTATTTAAAATTTCTAATATCTCTTGATTATTGACTATATCTTCATCATCTTGAAAATTACGATTCAAACTACTAGTTCTAGACCTAGAACTATTAGATCTGCTAAACCAATTTCTGGAAAAGGATATCTTGAACTAGGTATAACTTATAGTGACATTACTGTAGAAGATGCACAAGACCAATTTAGACGGGACCACCTAACCAACGCTAACGCAAATGCCTATCACACTGCTATAATGCTCCAGGGAGGCTTCAGGGCTTGCCTACTTTGTCATTTGTTACAAACACAGTTGTACAAGCACTATTGGAAATACCTTAGGCAAAATGGCTCTGATACCAAATGAAGGCAGAACAGGAGAAAATAATGCTGGGAATTGAAAAAGTAGAGGAAAAAGCAGTTAAGACGAAATAACAATCTCTAAAATAAATTTAACTTTTATTGATTAATAGTGAACTGTAATTTTGACTTTTTTAACAGTCACTTTGTCTTTTTTTTTAGAACCTTGAATAGTTACAATTTTTTTAAAGAAAAGATCTTAAATAAAGATCAGAATTGAAAGATTTCAAAAAATCTAATGAACGATAAGATAATACAATACAAAAGAAATTCTTGGTTTTTTAAAATTACACTTTACCTTCTTCTCGAAGAGTCTCTCCTTTTACAGAGGTCTTGAATAATTTGGACTTGAAAATTTTATTCAATCTGATGAAGGAATTTTAAAAGGACAATTATTTCTATCGATCACTTTTTTTGAAGGACAATTATCAATTTTGTCTACCACTTACTTTGAAGGACTTGCTTTTAAGGAAAATCATCAATTCTGTCGGCCACTTGCTTTGAGGACAATTATCAAATCTATCGGCCACTTGCTTTGAAGGACAATTATCAATTTCATTTGAATCTTTAAAGGACAATTATTTTCCTTTACTGGAAAAGAATCTTGAAGGACCACTTTGCAGTAATTTTGGACCACTTGCTTTGAAAATAAGAACCACGTGAAAATTATAATTTTGTTTTGGTTTTACATAGAATCTTGAATATCTTGCAATTATGAGTCATGAAGATTTGCAGAGAATTGGAAAAGATGAAATGATGGCGTGAAAAATGATTCTATTGAGAAATCAATCCAATTACAAAATGATATCAACGAGCTCCTATTTATACACGAGCTGGAAGATAGCTCACGCCTAATGTGTGAAGATCAACAAGTATATTTACATAAA
>CAIGRT010207873.1:0-20012 GCA_903798405.1 Fraxinus platypoda
GTACAAAAGTTGATGTACAAATAGATTTTTTTTTTGTGGGTATCTCACACTAACAAAGAGTATGTTTGGCTATGCCTGAAAAGTTTACTTATCAGTAAATAAGTAACTTTCTATTGATTAAAATTGGAAATAAGTAAAAGTTACTTATTTTGATAGTAAAACAAATGTTACTTTCAAAACTTAAATAACTTTTTAACTTAAATGTAAGAAAAGTGTTATTTATCCAAACATGTTTGGAAATTGAAAGTAACCTTTATTTATTTTAAGCTAGCCAAACGTGCTCTTTACTCTGGGTTAGATGTATTTACTTTCTTAATCTGTTGATGCTTAGGTTGATGAGAAATGAATGAGGTGGTTCTATACGGGTGATGTAGGGAGATTCCATGCTGACGGATGCCTTGAGTTTATTGATAGTAAAAATGACATCGTCAAACTACAGCATGGAAAATATGTTTTTCTAGGGAAGGTACAGATTTTATGTACCCTTGCAGTTAGCATGTTTTCTGTCATTAAATACATGGAAGTTCACCCACTTATATCATTGTTTCACTTTTGTCACCATCGTTAACTTTAATTTTTGTTTCAATTTAGGCACTCTATCTTATCAGATTAATGAACAAGCTTATGTGGTATGAAAAAGTCAGTTTGTCCATGATTTTTGTTGTTCAACTTGGTATAACTGCGCCTTGTTGGACGAGTTTTGCTTTCCTAAAAGAAAGAAAGAAAGGAAAAAATGTGAATTTATAATATAAGCTCATTTTAAATTACTTTCCGAAAATATGGATTTTTGCCTATGCTAATGAACTTCTCATGCCACGTTTCGGTTACTTCTGTAAGACATTGCCTAACTAAAATAAAATTAAGTTCAGACACTAACTTGAAACAAAACTTTGGTGCCTGAATGAAACGATGCCATAAGTTAGGTGACTAACAATATGCATTTTTTTGTTCACTGGCTTCTATCTGCTACATACGTTTAGAAGAGAATGACTAATCTTGTTTGCTAAGTATTTGGTGCCAGTGGATGAATGGATTTGGTTTTGTGTACCAATTTTCTATCCTGAGCACCTTACGTGATCTAACTTCTCCATCTCCATTTGGGTACTTCTTATCGAAAAGCTTATGTACTTTTTGGGTTTAACTAGATCGATCATCCTAGTGGTACATCGGGCATTACATCGGGGGTTACACCCCCCTCACATGGGGGTAACATGGGGGTAGGGTCCACTCGAATGAAAAAATATTATTTCAGTGGGTCCCACCCCCATGTGAGGGGGGTGTAACCTTTGATGTACAACCATCATTATCCAGAACTTTTTGTGCTTCATGGAATTTAGTTTCCCATGGAAATTTTTTCTATTCCTAAACATTCATTTTGAATATAAATGACTTCTCCAAGTTTTCTGCTCTATCATACTTACATCCACATTTTTAACTTTGGTATTGATGGATGATCTTGTCTATACCTATTCTTCATTTTATATCTGCTTATTGAAGATTCCTTGTGCCTAAGATAGATTTTTTTGCAGCCTCCATTTACTTTTCTGAATTATGTTGTTGCCTCCATTTACTTTTCTAAATTATGTTGTTAACAGTAGATATACTTTATTCTTTTAAATATTTTTTTGTTATAGGTGTTAAGAATTTATAAGCAAGTTGAGTTTGAAATTATAAGAAAGCTGGTATGGCCACATATGCATAGTTTTCTTTATATTGCAGTGGCCCTTGTTTCCCTTTAAAAAAATTCTATTGATCTTGAGTCCATATTTAGGATTTTTAGATTATGCTGAAATAATGGATGTTGTCTTGAAGAAGGGCTCGTGGTACATTTAGGGAGATCACATGTTTTAGTTATCATGCATGGCTGAAACTTTTAGATGAACCTAACGTTCATTGTTCTGGAACCATTAAATGATCAAGCATTTAGTTGTTTGATTCATTCACTTTCAGAGAATTGGATTTGTCTATTTGTTAACATTTAATTTGTTTCATTCTTCGGTAGCATTTGTCCAGTTCCTAAGAATTGGGAGTTGATAGTTTTTTTTGGATGATTACAAAATACAGGTGGGTAGGATATGTTTTTTTTTCTGACTAGAAAGAACTAACTGGATATGTTTCACAATTTTTTTTTTGAGGGATTAGGTAGTTGCTTTACTTCTATTACCTCTCTTAATTCATTGTTCTAATAATTAATTTAATGCAATTATTCCAATATTTATTGTATATTCAGATCCCGACGTTTATAAACAATCAAGAGAAGAAGCAGAAATGACAATGCAAGAATTATTCATTCTGTCTTAGCATACAAATGTAAGTTCCATCATAGCTCATTGATTTTATTTTGTAAATCCTGCATCGTATCATTTTATAACTTCTTTGCTATCCATTTTCATTTTTCGATGCATACTTTATTATTTAATGGATAAATTTTTTTTTTTACTCCTGTAAGCCTACAATCTTTATGTATGTCAAACATTTCTATTATCATATACTGTTATGTTCTACATACACATGATGTTTTCAATTTTATTTTTTGGTGAGTTTCTTTGTGCAGTAATATCAGCTTTTGAAATGATCACTTTGTTAGGTAGAGCATTAGCGAGACAATAATATGCTCACAATACTCTTGAATAATACAATAAATTTTCATCAACTTTTTTTTAACATCTACAATTTCTACACTAATAACTACACTAATAAAAACACAACAAATTTAAAATTTGTGCAGCGCACGTGTCAACGACTAATCTTATGAAAGATCTCTATGATGTCAAGGTCTAGTTCAAGGTGTAAGAGAGAACCTTTACTAGATCAGTGATTCGAGTTTGATTGATTATACAAACAAAAAATCGAATTATAATACAACTCCAGTTTTCGAAGTTTTAAGCAATTTTCATATAATTTCTTGAAAATTCAACATTGTGGAATAGGACATTTTATGGGATTCATAACTTTTCAATCATACATTTCATCAACTTTTATCGAAATCTACTAAAAATTTAATTTTATCAAAATCAAACATGGGCTAAAATGAAATGATAAATAGCATTAAATATATTAACTAAAGGACTAAATGCTATCATCTTTACAAACAGCGGTCTATGTGGCAATGTGGTTGATGTTGTATTTGTCAATGAAGTAGTGATAGTAAATTCATTGGAGAATGTAATGGTGACGTCACTTCCATATAAATTGGAACTGATTTTTTGAATTTCATCATTTTCCCTCAAATGAGACTCGAAATTAGGCCACTGATTTGGTAAAACTTTGCTTTATCACTAAACTTTTGAACTTCACCATCAGCCCTCAATTGAGGCTCGAAATCATGTAACTAATCTGGTAAGATTTTGCTCCCGTCATTTGAGTTGTAACTTAATCTCCACACAGGGCTTTTTATAAGTAAAACTCACAAAATAACATTATTCTTCTAATTCAAAATTTAATTATAGGGCCGTTCCGCCAAGTTTCTGCTTCAATTTATGTTTTTTTCGTAAAAGAGTTATGTGAGAAAGTCGCTTTAGGCCAGATTTCTCTAAAACTTATTATAATCAGGCAAGGTACATCCAAATAATTATCAAATTGGCATAAACAACCCCTTAATCCCATAAGCAACTTGTCTTTTCAAAAGTTCTAGCAAACATGCCTACAATTAAAAGTCAGGTATTTTATAAAGTATTTCTTAAATCCTTATTCACTTCCTCATTCTCTTACCACCACCGCCACACATGTCCTCATCACGGGTATCTCGCCACTAATTTAAAAAAAAAAAAAATCATCACCACCATAAAAAACCAATATACACCATGATCATTGGATTTGTATCGCCACCACTAAATCTGCACCATTGCTATCGCCCCTACCACCACTAAAAATAGCACATCACTATCATAAAAATCAACACCTCAAACGTGATTTAGCCACAATTGCCATTATCACTACCTCTACCACCACTATACCTCTCACCACAGTTGATGTCGCCACCGTCACTATTGTCATTATCATCACCATCACTTTCATTTTTTTACGTGACATGAAAGGTGTAGATGGTTGCGATTATGGTAGGTTTGTCATGATTCGTGGCGGTGACGATTGGTTATTGTGGTGATAGTGATGGTGCAAATTCACAAACGTTTTGGTGATTTAGCGTTTGAAAGTGGTGGTGACATTGGTGGCGGTTGTGAGCAGGTTGGTTTGGTTGATAAATTAACATTAAAAAGCTATACAATAAAGTGGCAGAGTATGTACTTTTCTCGTGTTAATGTATGACGGTTGACGGTGATGACATAGTGATGATGGAGTAACAATTTTAAAGAAATTACAAGTACTGGAAATGTTATATTACCTAATATAACAATGGTATATACATTTTTCTCGTGTTGATAGGTGACGAGTGTGTTTTACTCACGAGTTTTATTCTTTTTTTAACTTGATAATTATGAGATAGATATTACTTGTAGTGAAGATGAGACAGGGCAATTAGGGAAAGAAAACGACAATAAGACCATTGGCATGGTAACAAAAAGAGGCAAAATAGTCAAGTCAGGATATCCAAAAAAGAAGAGTAGCGCCCCAGCACCACTGAAGCCAACCAACAGAGGTGTGGCGCTGAGGCGCCATTGAGCAGAGATGGGCAGGGGTGTGGCGCTGCGATGCCACTGGTAAATGTAGGGTTTTTGTTTTTTTGGCCCGTTTTGAAGCCCATAAGAAACCCTATATTCAACAGCCGTGGAGAGGACTATAAAAAGGGACATTACTTGGCACTTTTGGGGGTGGGACACATTGAAAAAAAGGAGAATACAACGAGAGATTGAAGAACACAATTCAAAGGAGGAAATTATCAAGGAATTCACATTTTGAAGCATTGATTGGAAAGAGGAAATACCTCTTGGTGCAAGCTTTATTTCTTTTTCTACATTTATATTTAAATTTCGGTGATGTATTCAATAACAACTCTTCATTTTTATTCTTCATTTATTATGAGTAGCTAAAATTTATTGTTAGGGCGAATGACGTAATCTACTTGAAAATCTTTTAAGTCTTTTATTCAAGATTCTTGATATTTTATTGTTCAGGTGTTGATTTTACTATGAGTTTAATGCATTAAATTACTTTATTACTAATTTGATGACTTTATGAATGTTTTACAAATCGAGAGGTGAGTTTGAGATTTAAACCATATAGTAAAATTCGGTAATTTAGTATAACGTGTAGTATATATTAAATATTGCGATGATACATGAATTCTTAGAACTAATATTTTGTTTAACTAAGGTAGATTCACATAGAGATATGAGATTGAAATAGTTAAATAGGCTCGATGAGAACTCGAGAGAGGTAAATTGAATACCATAGAAGAATTCGATCGAACACTACATTAAACTCTTGAATGTTGAATTATGACTTAAATGTGATGAATAAATGAAATTGTCCGTCCCTAATGTCCATCCATTATTTGAATTTTCAACCAATCTTTGTGTGGATTTTAATTAAGTTCAACTGTTTAAATCAAAAATTCACATCAAAGCATAATTCTTTGTTTGCTCTCATCAAATATGAGTTAGAAAAATCTAATTAAGTTATAAAGTATAATTCTCGTGAGAACGATAATTCTAACTCAAAAGTCAACTATATTACTTGTTATGATATCGTACTCTTGCGATAGAAAAAACGCAACAATAAGGTGACTATTGACATTGATGGTGAGATGGTGATGTAACAATTTTAAGTTACAATTTTAAATAAATTCCACCCATTGTAATAACAATAAAATATAATGAAACTTACAATTGTAAAGAAATTACACAGTGTGTAAGTTACTATAAAGTTATAGGGTTTCTCAAAATTCGCCATAAAAAAATTACATACACGTCAAAAAATTACATATTCCATAACAAAAATAACAGATCTGAAGTCACACTTTATTTTTCAAATGTTTTTCCTTTTACTTGACTTATAAATTGGACAACTAAATGTTCTATAGTTATATAATAACTTGAATTTAATACGTGAGTAAATGTCTTGCAAAAACGGTTTGGCATCTCAACGTCGACTCTTCATCACCCGTGACTGTAGTATGTTTCAAGAACTAGGCTATTCGCCCATTAAAGAGGTACGTGAGCGGATTATTCTTCTTATTCAAAATTTAATTATAATTAACAAAGAAGAAATCCATTAGTTGATTAACTAATTTCAATTATTT
This sequence comes from Fraxinus platypoda, assembly GCA_903798405.1. Taxonomy (NCBI): domain Eukaryota; kingdom Viridiplantae; phylum Streptophyta; class Magnoliopsida; order Lamiales; family Oleaceae; genus Fraxinus; species Fraxinus platypoda. Next base: position 6,200 of record CAIGRT010207873.1, read on the forward strand.
TTATGAAGCTACTAATATCAAAAATTACATATAACATTATTCATCTTTTATAATTAACAGACACAGATGAAAGAAGTAATCAATTAGTTGATTAACTAATACAAATACTTTTTTGAAGCTAATAATTTCAAATATTACATACTACTAACTCATAATTAATTAGTTTTTTATTTATTTTTTATCAGTATATTAAAATTCATTAAAAGTGGATGATAAACATCCGGGCAATTATTCTTGGCCAGGCTCAAAGCACATAGGCGCCCTATTTTTGGACTTGGCTTTGAGCCTGGCCCAATAGCAAACATCCATCCTCATTGACTCTGACAATCATCGCAAGATGCTACACTTGCAGAAGGGGGTGGGTGGTTGGTTTTACATATAGAGCTTGTTTGGTAGATATTAAAATCAGATTAAAATTGAAAAATTAGCTGTTATTATTGACTTTTATTAGACGAGTGAGACCCAATAACGACTATATTTTCAATTTTAATTCAATTTTGAGATGTACCAAACAAGCTCATACTCACAAATGAAGGAGGGTGGTTTTTTTTTTCATTTTTTATTTCTGGTGGGCCCCACACATGTGAATGGGTATAAAACATCCATCAATTTTTTTTTCTGTGCATATGGTTTATTTCATCATCGCCGCCAAAAACTCACCGACTTACGAAGTTTCCGAGTCCCACAAGGTTTGTAAAGCGTGTTTGACCGTTCAGATCAATACGGTAACTTAATCCTAGCCGTTTATTTCCCCTCTAATTATCTATAAATTGGATCGCCAAGCCTTGTTCTTCAACCATCAGGAAGCCCGTGGTTCGGGTTGGTATTATTTTTCGGTGTTGCTTATGTTATTGGTGGTCGTGTGTCATTGATTTCAATTATTGGATTGAGAATAGGAAATTCGATGGTAAGAATCCTGGGATTGAGTTTTCCCCCTCCCCCTTGTAGATTCTCTTATTTTTCCGAAGAACTTTGGTTTTCTCGTTCATCCATTGAATTCTAACGCGAAGATATTATGATTTCCTGCTCTGATGGTAATCATTCCAAGAATCTGGGTTTATGGTATTTTCTCGATTCTCGTATTTTTGGAAGAACTTTGGTTTTCTCGTTCATCCCTTGAATTCTAACGTGAAGTTATTATGATTTCCTGGTCTGATGATAGATATACTGGTAATCAGTCCAAGAACCTGGATTTATGGTATTTTCTTGATGCTCATTAGTTGAAGCTTGGATCTTTCTGGTAATTATTTGGCAGTTCCATCCCGTTTTCCTCTGTTTTGTGGGTTTTTCTTTCTTGGTTTGTTAATATTAGGTTTCAGTTTCGGGATCGAGAATGGCAATTTTTTGATGATTTGATTGTTTTTTCCTCTCGTATTTTTACAAAAAAAAAAGAACTTTGGTTTTCTAACGTGAAGATATTGTGATTTCCTGGTCCGATGATCGAGTTACTGGCAATCTTGGAGTCTGGGTTTCTGGTATTTTCTTGACACTCTTCTGATGATTCTTAAGGGGTTTTCTTCCCTGATTTGATCGGGTTTGATTTTTCGTTTATCCCTTGAATCCTAACTTGAAGGCGTTGTGATTTCCCGTTCCGAGACCATCATTTAAAGAATCTGGGTTGCTTGTATTTTCTTGATACTCATTATTGGAACCTTGGTCTTCATCCCGTTTTCCTCCGTTTTGTTGGTTTTTCATTTTTGGTTTGGCAGATGCTGCGTTTGGTATTTTGGTGGTTGTCAAGCTGTTGATAATTTTGTATTGATTCCAGTTACTGGATTGAGAATAAGAACTTGTGATATGGTTTGATGGAGTTTTTTTTCTCTTAAAAGAGTAGTTCTCATATTTCTGCAAAAAAGGGGGATTTTTTTGGTTTATTATTGGAATCCTAACTTGAAGGTATAATAGTGATTTCTTGATATCCTGACAATAATTCCAAGAATCTGGATTTCTGGTATTTTCTTGATATTCATTATGTGAACTTGGTCTTTCTGATGATTCGTTTTTCTTCTTTGGTTCGGTAGATGCTGATTTTGGTAGCAGTACTAGCTTTTGGTAATTTTTTATTGATTTCGATTACTGGGTTGTGAACAAGAACTTTTGAAGGTTTGATGGAGTTTTTATCTCTGGCATAGGTTCTCGTAGCTTTGCTGAGACTTTGGATTTTTTTATTTATCCATTGAATCCTAATTGTGATTTCCTGGTGTGATGATGATAATTGTAGATATACTGACATTAATTCCAAGAAGCTATGGAAGGATGAGTTTTTGGTGACATTGCTAACTGGTATTTTCTTGATGCTAATTATTTTGAATCTTGGGTCTTCATGAGGATTTTTCGGTGGTTTTATCCGGTCCATTTTGTGGCTTTCTTCCTTGCTTACTTTTGGCAGTTCAGTTTTTTTTTTGTTGGCCATACCAGCTAGATACACTGACAGTTACTTCAAGAATCTATATAGAAGGATTGGGAGTTGGTGCTATTGCTAGGTGTGGAACTGGTATTCTCGAATATTCTTGATACTCATTATTTGTACAGTCGGGGGTTTTTATGATTTTTGGGTTGTTTTAGCTGCTGGTTTTCCCTCCTTTTGTAGGATCAATCTCTTTCTGCTCGATTTTATTTACCTCATCTAGATTTTTATCTCTGGTTTTATTTCCTCTTCAGATATTTTCATAGGTCAACTTCTGTTTTAAGTGATTAAGACATGGAGGAGTTTGGACTCAAATTTTTGCACCTGAATTCTCTTTATTTGGTTTCAAGGGCATGCGATTTCAACTGCCATCAGAAAATTCGGGTGTGAATTGTTGTTTATCAGAAAGTGGTGTTACAGGTGGTGGTGAAGTGGAACCTACTTTTGTGATTTTGGGTTTTTATTTTTTCTTATTTGACCCATACAAAAGGCTTTCTTTGGGGTGTGTCTGAGTTTCTTTGGTCCTCAGGAATTGCACCGAGTGGTTTTGAGGTTGGTGGTGAAGCAATATCTTTATATGGTTTTCGGTGGTTATATTGAACTATGTTCTATTAGTTGCATGGAATATGATCTTCACTCTTATAATGGGAAAATAGTTTTCTGATGTGATTCTTCATCCGCTGATGGAAGTCGTCATGATGATGGATATTTATTAATGAAAAATGGGTGTAAGATTTTCCAATGTTTTACGATTTCTTGTCCAATAGTCTCAGCTTGTTTTTATAAGGTGTTCTGGAGGGAAACCTATTCGTTGTTTACTGCAGCCACGCTTATGATGGTGATTTGTAACCTTTCCCAGAATGTTCTCTAGATAAATCTAGTTGTAGAACTTCTTTTTCTGTTTTGTCGCATAAAATGCCTTAAGGTTCTTTGATTTTTTCACGTGCAGGCAGATTCGACATGAAGAGAATAATATGTGATGGGGAAACTATTGGGTCTAAGTGTGCCATCAATTTATATGTATTTTCTATCCTTTTACCATCATTTCTTATTCCATTCGATTTTCCCCCCTCTTTTCAGCTTCCTGCCTTCCTTCTGGTCTTTTTTTGCCCTTTCTGTTTGCAGAACTGCTTATTAAAATTGCTGTGGTGACCATCCGATCTTTCAAAGCTTTTGTTGGCTGTTTTGGAAACTTCAGATGCTACTTTCATGGACTTGATTTGGTTGGTTGAAAATACTTATCTTTTTCTATAACCCTTGATACAGATACCTACTAGATCGGGTGTCAGACTGAACAGAACTCTTAAGTTTTGGCAAAGATTGAATCAATCTTGAACTCTCCTAAGGAACACGTTAATATCTGAGATTTCTTTAGGTGCAATGACTTGTTTTCATAACATTCTTTCCTAGTATTTTTAAGCATTGGGGTTTCAATGTTACCATATTTCTAATATATACTGATCCATTGCCCTTTTTTGAGTAATCACCCTTTACAGTTGGATATGATGTTTCTTTCTATATTTCCATTTTCTCCTCTACGTCTGTAGATAACTACTTTACATTTGTAGGTGGCGGCAGTTCAACCTTCTACAACTATTATAGAATTGAAATTGCAGGATAATGGGGGGATTTTTTGCACCTGCTTGTTTATATGAAGTTCATTTTGTCTTTCCTTGAACTCAAATTTTACCTGCAATTCTGCATTTATTAATGGATAAGAATATTCACAATTCTGCACGTGCTTGTCAGTTTTCCATGTATGTATCTTGTTTCTGAAGGTGTACTATGAGACGAGGTCGACAGTCAGAATTATATGTTTCACTTGGTTAGACCATCTATTCCAAATACTTCTACTGTTTATGCTTAGTGTTCGTAGTGTGAGGCAATTCTGAAGCTAAATAATTATTTCCTGTGGTTTGTTTAGGATAATATTTTCACATGATTTAAGTTGTACTCTTATATTTCTAAATAATTTTAGGTATTCACAGATAATATTTTGGTGGACAGTGACACCATATGAAGGGGCACGAAATTTTCACCTCATGTGTTTTGATCTGCAGTGATAGTAGCATTTGTTGTCTCCTTTAAGATGATGGTATTCTGTAAATAGTATTCACAGATAATATTTTGGTGGACAGTGACACCATATGAAGGGGCACGAAATTTTCACCTCATGTTTTTGATCTGCAGTGATAGTAGCATGTGTTGTCTCCTTTAAGATGATGGTATTCTGTCCTATTAACCTGTTCACGCTCTTTTCACTATATAATTAGATTTTTATCCTTGTTTATTTATTTCCTCTCCTTCAGATTCAATATTATTTTTAAGGTTGAGTTGTTTTCAGTCATAAGATGTGAAGACGGTGGACTCAAATTTTTGCATATTGAATCTATGTAGATGAATTTCAATATGCACACAACGTTACTCTGATTGGCAAATTAACACCTTATTTGACATCCATTCTCTTCCCATTCTTTTTCTCATTTTTTTTTTCTATTTCTTCATTTCAACCACACATTCTATCAATAAAATTATATACACAAACCCAAAAATTCTTCTTATTTTTTAACCACACAATCTTCCCATCAATCACTATTCCAGAATTTATTCTTCTCCAAAATGGGTGTCAAACACAACCTAAGTCTTGTTTAGTGTATAGTGGTGTTACAGGTGGTGGTGATTTGGAACCCATTCCTCTGATCTGTTTTGCTAACCTCTGGTACCATTTTTGTTATTTGATCCCTACAAAAGGCTTCCTTTGGTATTTTTATACATTGCTTTGCTCTTTAGGAATTTGCAGTCTTTTAAGTGGTTGATGGTGGGGAAAACAATGTCATTAATTGTTTGCTGTGGTTTGTTTTAAATGAGGTTTCTGTGAGTTGATTGGAATATAATCTTCACTTACATATTGGTACAGAATCTGGTTTCCTTTGGTGCTTCATCCACAGGTGGAAATCCTTTTGGTCAAATAAAAATGGATATTTACGGAATAAAGGGTGTAAGATTTTCCTTCGCTCGTTTCTTGTTCATCAGTCTCAGTTGTGTATTGGGGGAGTTCATGTGGAGTTTGATCAGTTTACAAAGACCGAGGCCATGTTAAGGGGAACTTATTCGTTGTTCACTGCAGCTACATATGCATTGGTAAATTGGAATCTTTCTTAAGTCTTTGCTCTAACATGAAATGGAATCTAGTTTCAAGTCTTTTATAGAAAACACTTTAGGTTCTCTGATGTGCTTCTCCACTCGCTGATAGATTTGACCGGAAGAGGATGACACATGTAACTGATAAGGTGCAAAGTTTATGTGGTGTTGATTTATGAATTTATTGGTCTTTTTACCTGCAGTTTGTCCTTCCTACCCTTGTAGACAGGGCCTTCAACTTGAAAGAAAGGAATTCATGTGAACTTATTGGGGCGGTTCAGGAATTTACAGTCTGGTTTTCAGGATGGTGGGGAAAGCCAATACTGCTAATTTTTTGTTGTGGTTTGTTTTTAATGATATATTTTTGAGAGTTTCTTGGAATATGACTTTCACTTCGTATTGGTACAGAATCTGGTTTTCTTTGGTGCTTTTTCATCCACAGCTGGAAATCCTTTGGTCAAATAATATTCGATAAGGGTGTAAAATTCTTCTCTTTTCTTTGTTCATTTCTGGTTCATTAGTTTCAGTGTATGCATTGGGGGAGATTATGTGGAGTCTGGTCAGTTTACGAGGTCTGAACTGTGTGAAGGGAAAAAACTATTTTGTTGTTTACTGCTGCTACATTTGCATAAAATGGAATCTGGACTTTTTTCAGTCTAGTATAAAATGCCTTAGGCTTTTGATGTTTCTCCGTGTCCAGATAGATTTGGCAGGGAGAGGATGACACATGGATCAGGTAACTAATAAGGTTTTAAGTTTGTGTGTTGGTTTATGAATTTTGTAGTTCTCTCTGCCTTTCTTGACCTTCAACTTGAAAGGAAAGAATTCACTGGAACTTACTTCTCTTCAGGGTTCTTCTTGTTGGATGGATGAAAACAACATACTCTTTATAAAGACTAAGCTCTCTCGATCCTGTCCATCTGTTTGGAATTATCAATAGTTGTAGTTATCATGAGTTGTCCTCTTTATTAAAGTCTGGCATGTACTGCACAGGAATTTCCAATATTGCCCAATGACAGTTCCTTGGGTTCTTCTTGGATCTTCAGTTATAAAGATAGGTCACCAGTTGATGACTTCCATGCTAAGGTACTGATACACAGAGAAAAAATTGATTGCCTGCATGGTAATTTCCTGTACTGCACACAAATCCTTTCTAGTCAGAATCAGATGTTGGGCTCTTTAGACTGTTGCTTCAATTTGTATATACATTCAACTAAAAAAATGTGACTGAAATGAGATGGAAACTCCTTTACAGTATTAACCCACTGATCTCAATCTTGGGTTTTTTGTAGTGAAGTCATTCATCATTTTCCAATATAATAGTCAAAAGAAAGATAAAGCGTACTCTTTTTAGATCTTCAATCTATGTGGATGGGCTCGATCGGATCTTAGGAAATTCCAGTTGTCTATTCAGTATCTATATGTTTGTTACCATAATTCATGATTATGGTGAATATGTTTTCACAGCGAAATTCAGTATTTTATTAGTGGATCTTGCTATATATACATCAAGATTTACATAATGAATTACATAATGCCACATGGTACTCTGTTATTTTACAGTTTAAAACGCATCAACTTTTTCATCCAATTTTTTCCCTTCACATCATATTATGTATAATTCCAATATGTACATTTTTTATGTACAAGTAGCAAAATCCTTTTTTAACTATTGTAATTTATGATTATGGTGAAAAAGTTCCGACGGTTCAGAGACACGTGAAGCGGTAATACTGTGTAATCTATTGCAGCAATTACTATAACCCTATTTTCAACTGGCTGGTCATCTCCTTATTCATAAGCCTTGGATTTGGTTAATGTATCTTAATATTCAGATGAAGATTTTCGAGTAACTGATTCGTATATATACATTTAAAGGTTTTAATTTTTCTTTTTTGTATATATATCCAATGAAGGTGTAAAAAACAAATAGAATAGAATAGGTCCATTTTTATTTATTTATTTATTTATTTTTATTTTTTTGGATCTTGAAAGAAATTTCTGGATATGTTTTGATTAAATCATTTGTTCCTTGATTTTCTATGGGAATAAATTAGTTTCATTAGAAAATTGTCATATATTATTATAAATATACTTTTTGATTTATTTTTGTGTTGATTAGTCTGTCGTGAACTTACGGGGTTTGTTCTATATAGGATCCAGATATAAAATCCAGGTGTAGGGATATCAGAGTGGATTATTGAGGTTATGCACTTCTATGCGTTACTACAATTCAGTGCAATTGGTTAAAGCTAAGCTAGAAAGACTTGAATTGTGTCACTTTGCTGCTGTCATGCTCTGATGTTTTATTTGATCTTTCCCTTCAGCGTTGCTAGATCTGTGCCACCTTCTGCTAGGAAGTTGAAGTTCTTTCATCTCTACCTTCATTTATGTAACTGAGCATATCAGAAAGAGTTAATTGTTAAATGATCTAAAGGTTGGATGAATGAAGTAAAAATGAAGGCTCCGAATAAAAGACATGTTGTACCTTCAATTTCAAGATGTTAGAAATATGGGAGGATTTATCAGATTCTGATTTTTTTCATTTTCTTGGAAGTTCCGTGGTGAAACACCATGCAGTTTAGATATCTGAAGAAATGGACCAAGGCTCGGGTACTTTTGCAGTTTGGTTGAATGAAAAATCTAGTAGATATCTGATGTTATTAATTTGAAGTGCTCCTCATTTGTTCACACACCTTTTTGCCTTCTGAGGTGAGCGCAATGATCTTAGATGGCTGTCAGGGATAAAGTTAGATATTTTCTTTCCTGCTGGATATCATTCTACTCTTTACTGTTATCTTTCTTGTCTGTGGATCCCTTCTCCATCAGTAGTACATAAAATTCTTGATAGAGACTCCTCATTCAATGAGCATCTATCATCCTGGATCTGTAATAGTTTCCAGATTGTGATTCTTTTGAGCATCACTTTATGCAGGTGACTTGTTTGCTAAAAACTGTTAGTCATAATTGGATTTTGTAACTTCACGTTGGAAACAACTTTCAGTTCATGGGTATTCTGTGATGGTGTAGTTGTGAGGTTGGTGTCTTGTGTCTCTACTGAGGCTGAACTAGCGAAACTTGGTTGCAGGCTCCCAGTGGTTCTGTGCTGGTTAAGTCAATGATCCTTTTTCCTTTTCTTTAAGTTGGTGGTAACCTGTGAAGGTGGTGTTGGCTAGCTGCTGGATGACGCGTCTTCCAAGGGTGACAACTGAAAGTTGGTTGCAGGTTCTCTGTATGGTTCTTTGACTGATCTTTTTGCAATTTAATGGTTCTTCATTTCATCTTTGTTGAAGATATACAACCAAGTCCGATTGTTTTTAAAAAAAGATGCTTCTGAAACGCAGCACTGGAGATTTATGATTCTTAAGGATTTTGAAAAAGGCAGATTGCCTTCTTTTGCTGGTGGCATATTCTATTTTTAATAGTGTGTGATTGACTGTGCATCTCTTCCTTGCGTGATTGAATTTGCAGTTCTGCAAGGCTTCATGGTGATATTCGTGAGTTGAAATTCCTGCCTCGATGTTTTCTGTTCAAAGTTTTGATTAATTTTCTTGGAATCCTGTTGCAACTCTTGGGTTCTTTATCTTGCATGATTGTGAAGTTTGTAGATTTTTCCGCTCTGGTTAGTTAGACCACCCTTCCTCGCTGTGATCCTGTGCACATTACTTCATGCAGGTGACTTTCAACTTACTGTTCATAATGTTGCATGTGGTTGATTCCTTGTTTATAAGCATCAAATTGAGGTTATATTGATGAATTTCGGGCTATATTTGAAAAGGCTATTGCAGATATCTATAGATTGATCAGCTTGGATTTGGTTCTTTATTTGTTGTTGACGGCAGTAAGACAATAACCATTCAGTTACAGAATCTCTCTTTCAACTTATTTGATTTATTTACCTACGAACTTCCTTGTCACAGTTAATTTGAATAGTGTTCCTTCTAGACTGTGTGGTTTATCTGGCCTTCATTTTGGCAACTGATTTCGTCAGTTCCATTTGAGCACATGTTCAGATCCTCTGCTCTGTAGTGTTTGCTTTTGGCGCCACATTTCTCTTCGCCAGTTCATATAATAATATGGAATAGTTATGAAATTTTTGGGGTTGCTACACGTGGTTAACATGTGGTGGTGCTTTGCTATCTCACAATTCCAAGTATAACCAAGGTGCTCATATTTAAGGTAATGTTGGGACTCCTTTTCAGCCAACAGATAACTGATCAACTTTCTGTTACCTTGTCATCTGATATATTATGGAGTTGAATTTAGGTTAGCTATGAACTGTTGGTAGCCACTCTTGAGGGGTATCCTTGTAGCTGGAGTCCAGCTCTAAGCTGTATATCTTTCACAGATGCTGCACACAAGTGTAGGAGGCTTGAATCTTATTGGGGCTTTCAGTATTTATTTTTCAGCGGTGCCTGTTGAATTCAATATTTTCTTCTACCTTGTTTGTACCCTTGATGGAATATTTGTCAATGTGTCTTTCCTTGTGTTGTACCTGAGTACATGGTGGTCATTTGAGGTTGGGTTTAAGAACACAATATGACTCACCAGTCGGTCAACATGTCTTCAGCTTCCTTATCCAAGAGGAAAGCTGCCATCAGCTTTGGAAATATCTAGTGTCAGAAATATACAAGCACATGCACTATCAGCCAGCTAATTACAATCAACAACTATGACAAGATATGCTCAGTATGGTTCTGACTTGCAAGTTCGAAGGAGCTCTCTCTCACTTTAATCCACAGTTCCCAGCACAGTCAAGTATTTATTACCGAAGGTAATAAATACAATTTTTTCCATTTGGCTATTACTCTAAATTTGCCTCATCCCCTCTAGTCTCTTCAGTCACCCTTCGTTGTTACAAACTGGTTTTTTTTATTCTTAGGATCAAAGTAGATTGAGGGTGTGGAGTATGTAGATACACAAAATGATCATAAATAATTCTATTTCCCGCTTGCATATTTGGTTCCTAGTCAAAACTTCTGCATAATTCCACTACTGGCTTGCCCAGAAAATGAGGAATTGGTAGAGAAATATAAATTAATACTTGGGACTAGAAAACTCATTTTACCAGTACTTCTCTAATTCACATTTTGTGTCTTTCAATATTTCGTAACATTTGCTTCTATGCACAATTCTCTGCTTGTTGGTCAGTCAAATTTTGAAGGGAACGAAGACAATATTTAAAAAATGGCAAGATGTTCTTGGATTTGCTGCATGCTATACGCCGTTTTAAAGTTGTTTCATTGTGTGTCTGTTTTGGTTTTATGTAGTAGACTCTTTTAACTCCGCCTGTGTTGCATACGACACAGCCGGTCCCAAGCCCGGGAAAGGAGGAGGGTTTGAGTCAACTGATTGGATCTTAGTGTTTTTTATTATCTCTGCTTTTGTGATTTTTCTGCCTATTATTAGGTTGCCATTACTCGCAAACTCTTTTCTGATTGCGTGCATCTTTTCTCGTGTTGCTGGTCGTGTCAATCATCAACTTTGGGAATATTAATCACATTGAAAGTGTTGCAGGCTTTACTCGTGTAGTTTGGGTATAGAAAGGAGTCTACAAACTGCTGTCTCCGGAGAATTGTGTGATTTAGGGCTATAGCATAATAATATTGTTTTCCATTCCCTTGACACTACTTGTGGATTTCACCTTATTTTTGGCAGTTGGTTCTATTACGGAACATCTCACGATGAGCTGTGTTGGCTGGCCATACAACTGCAGTGGAATGCAAAATGAACTCCTCTCCATTTGGCAGGTTGCACGAAGCATTTTTGGTCTGCTGTCTATAAGAGTAATTTTTACTTGCCTTATTATTTATCCAGTAATCTGTTTCATGCTTTGCAATAAGTGAATATTTTTAATTTTAACTAGCTGCTCACTGGTAAGGAAGGGGAATGCGAACTTCTAACGAACCTTGTTCTTGATATCCATGAAAGTCAATTAAACTGTAAGATGCGATATTGTGAATATATTAATTTCAAATGACATTATATATAAAACGGTGAAGTGTTCTTGGTAGTTCTGCATATTACATTTTGTGTCAATTTTTTTTTTTATATATATAATAGAGACTCGTGATTCCATCCATGTCAATCCATTTATAAGATAAAATCATAAAATAATAAATAGGAAAATGGTATTAATGTAAATTATTTGATATTACCTATTGGTATGGAAGCGAAGCGAAATATTCATTTAATTACGTTAAATTCGTGTAAAAGAAGATCCCCACGATCTGTTTAGTTGAGTTCTATGTTATGTTTTCTTTAAATTTTCTTGAACTTACTTTTTGACATACAGTCATAGAATTCATTACATTTGCTTGTACAGTCCAAATGTTACTGGAATCAACAATTATGATTAACATGGCAAAGATCATATAAATATATTTAGGACTTTACTGCTTTCCTAAATTTACTAGAAATGCAGGAGGAAAGTGGTGATGGTCGAGAAAAGCTACCATTCTAAATTTTCTTGTTTGCAAGTTCCGTAAGTAATGAGTGTGAGGCTTTGTTTAAGCTACCATTGATTTCATGGATGCTCTGAAAGGTTACTTAAGAGCTGTGGACTCAGCAGCCACCGCATTGGAACTTCTTCAGGTAATGGGTCGTCAAGAAGTAGAGATGACAGTCTTTCTTGTTTAAACTGGTAATACACTTCCTGTGTATTCTTTTTTTATTAATGAAATTTCCTGATTATCTATCAAAAAAAAAAAAAAGTAGAGATGACAGAAAAGAGGCCAAGTCCGAGAAGGCCTAGAAGAGTAGCCAGGGAAGCAGCCTGCGTATGCTGGAGTTTTTTGAACAAATGTGGAGAATGCTGGTTTTGTAGGCCTATTCAATTGCTGCACAGTCCCACAGAACAATTTAAGGAGAATGGCGTTTTGGTGTGGAATCGGAATTTGGTGAAATACTTTTGCTCTTCCTTTTGAACTCGATAAATTGAGATTATAGTTGAGAGGATGAAGAGCTTCATTCTTCTTTCGTGTACTAGTGAGCGCACGTGCGAGGCACGTGTCGTAGTATAGTTGGCTACGTAATAGCGTGAGAATTCAGAAATAACAAAAAATCAAAGATTTTCAATAAAAATAAAAAGAATCTACGCAGGAAGAACTCCATCAAATCATAAAAATTTTCCACAATCAAGTAATTAAAATCGGTTGAAATAGTATGCGGTCGGAAAGATAGACGTCTCTGCTTTACTCTCTCTTCTCTACTTCTCAAATGCTAAATAGATAAAAGAAATGGAGACTAAAAAACACAAATGATTTGCTTCTAAAAAGATAATTTATATGTGTCCATTGATAAATGCTACATATCGTAAACCAATTTTGAAAGGTTTTCAAGCATGAAGCAGCGGTGNGTTAACTCATTACAACAAAAGTTGTACCAAACGAGCAGTATTTAATAATTTTCTTTATTTGTTTTTTCATTCGTAACAATTTATTTATTTGAATATTTATTTATTTATTTTACATCCTAAATAAATAATTACATTAGATTAATGAAAATATTGAATTCATTAATAAATTTAAAAGATGTAGTACAATTAATAGAAATATCAGAATTAAGAAAATATTAAATCATGTTATTAAAAAATATTGCAACACGTTTCGAATCTCGATATCCTAATATTACAAAATCGAACTAACGTTGTAATTTAATTCTCGAAATTCATATATTTATCAAACAAATAATCAATTAATACATTTTGAAGTGCATTGTGAGCCTCTTTATCGATTCGAATTCTAATATTACAAAATCGAACTAACATTGTAATTTAATTCTCGAAATTCATATATTTATCAAACAAATAATCAATTAATACATTTTGAAGTGCATTGTGAGCCTCTTTATCGTCGATTTGTCTGCAACGAGCAAGGAATTCTTGAAAGTGATCGCGTTTAATTACATTTTAAAACTACTTGATACTTTTATTTTAATTTATTTCTTAATTATTATTGATTACATAATTAAAATTTATTGTAAATGCACTTAATAATAATAATAATAATAATGTTGTATAACAAAAATGGACACAAATACCCTTAACGAAATTTTGAGCAAAGTGGAAGAGAATGGCAAAAAGTATTTAACCATTTATTTGGTGGACATTATTCACACCAAAATGGTGCAATGGGTTGGAGATGAATTGCGCCAAAAATTCGGTGCAATTTGGAGAATTTTTGTGCAATGGGTTGGAGTTTTCCCATTATCAAATGCTTACTCTCAGAATTCTGAATTTTGTAGTTCAAACAGAATTTGATATTT
>CAIGRT010207887.1:0-22103 GCA_903798405.1 Fraxinus platypoda
TTTTTTTTCCAGTGCTTGAGCGCTATATCCGGGCGCTTGAGCGCTGATTTTCTGCTCCTTTTTTCTTCTTTTTCTTGCTTCAACATTCATTTTTCATCATGTTATCATTCCTTCAACCAAAACACTAACAAATACATTAAATTCGCTCTATAATCAACATATTAAACATGCAAATGAGACTCTAATGGTACAAAATTCATGTGTAAAACACACTCATCACATACCTACCAACTACCATTTTCTGCAAGCAGGTTTTATTAACATCTACAACAAATTGTGCATATGAGCATTTTATGAGCCATAGATCACTATCAGACCAATCTATATGAAATTTGAATGATGCCATTAATGTTTTTTTTTCCAGCTTCTTCAATATTTTTTGGATCAACAATACCTGTACTTTTTTTTTTTTTTCATTTTATCCCTCTTCGCCTACCTCATTTTCATCAATTTACATAAAATCATTATTCTTTACTTTAGTAATTTTACTCCACATTTCGAATTCTAGTAATGTACTTGTTGTGGCCGTGTCTAACAAGAATCTTACCTTTTCTTTGAAATCATTTTTGAAGAAGTTCAAATACATGTGCCCCCATCACAAGTCCTTAGACAAAAGTATCATAGACTAATTCCAAGAATAAAGTGCTTGATTGACTAAGTTTTTAAGTGCTTATAAGAAGTGAGTACCAAAGAATTGTGATTAAATTAAAGTAGGTAAAAGTTGTGTATGGATAGAAATAAAGCTTGACTAACTTATAAACAATTATAAGTTTTAGCAAATGTGCACTAAGCGTTCTTTATCTCGACCACATCGTACATGATATGAAATGTGCATTTATTTGCATCTATATCTACGAGAGAAAACAATTGCCATCTCCCTTCAACCAACACTTGTAAGGATCCGAGCATGAGCCCTTGCCGTTCTTTTACTCGTGGTTCATTTTGGGAGAGTCCGTGTCATTTTTACTCTTGAATAAAGCATGAAATTACTTGTCTAATTAAAAATAGAGTATAAAATCACTTGTCATTCTTATAATCTAACAATACAAAAAAAATTAAAAAAAAATCAATTAAACAAAGCAACAAACAAAAATTCACTACAAAGTTCAAGATCAACTCTTGAAGGTAGAAAAAAGCATAAATTATTTAACTCAACATAACGGTAAAATTTAGATTGAATATTAATTCTTAAGAAAATTTATAATATAATATTTATTTAGAAATACATGTAATATTTATAACTTGATTATCTTTAATAATCCTCAATGATCTTGATTGTAGATGGCCTCCCACTTTGAAAATAGTGAGAAATTTGAGTTCTTATGAAAGATGAACCAAAAATATATTTTTTTCTTATTAAGATTTACATTAAAACTACGAATTTGTAAATTATTTATAAAATTATTTAGATTTGGATTTGGATTATTTGTTAGGTTTTGCTGCAAAAGAAATAAGAAGAAACGTATGAAAAGTGAAATTCTGGTGTGGAATAATTTTAGGGTCTAGTATTCAAACATCTTGATAAAATGCATCAGCCGAAAGAGATATTCGGAATAATCAAATTCATTATTAGTTCTCAAAGTATTACCACGAATTGGATTGGAACCGATCGATTCTTGATACATGGTCCCAAAATCGACCCATTTAGTAGAGGNCAAAATCGACCCATTTAGTAGAGGAATTGAAGTCGAACCAACCGATTCATCTGATTCTGATTCGATTCCATCGATTCCGTGAAAAAATGTTCAACCTTGACCAAATCGAACATTCAATACATAACATTTAAATCTTTTTATTGGTTCTAGATTTTCAATTACATTAAGCTTGTTTGGTAGAGATTGAAATCAAAATTTAGCACATTTTAATAAAAATTGATGGAATGTGTGGTTAAAAAATTATGGATCCTATATAAATATGATTAAATTTAATTATTGATTTTGACTTAAATTCTAGACAAAATTTTTAGCAGTACCAAACAGGGCTTAAATACATTTGCTACTTTCTGGACAAGAAAAAAAAAAAGAGAAAAACTATAAATTGTTTCTATATCTAGCCTGGGTATATCCCTTAACCTTTCCCTATTACATTCGGCGCCTCTGGTTTTCGTTGCCTCGATCTGAATATCAAGAGAATTGTTTTCTGGTTATTTGAGATTCTCTGTAAATCAATTGATAATCTTGGTATTTCCCAATTCATCTGTTTTATTTAGTTACTTGTTTTTGGGTTTTGATATGGGTTTAATTCTGTAGTTGCCATAATTTTGTTTGTGAATTATGTGACAGAAATTTATTTCAATGTTTACCATTTTTCGGATTAATTGGCTGGATTCGGTTGGATGGAAATCAGATTACCATCTAAAGAATCTAATACTTTTCTGATGTGGGATTATCTTGAAATTCTTGGTTCTACTTTCAGGGTGTTTGCTTGCTCAAAAACTATTAATTTAGTAAGTGAATGGTTTCAGTTATTCATCATTTTTTTGGGACTGCTAGACTGTGTGCGTGTGTTCAGTTCTCTTTTGCCATTTCAATTTCATGTAGATGATTTCATAAAGTGAGGTTTCAGTTTGTTATACTATATGATTCCATACACGCAATGTTACCCATGTATATTAGATTTACACAACTTGTATGGTAGTGTCAAACTCGGTATATTGTTCAATTTTTTGCTGAGCTGTAGAAGCTGTAATTTTATCTTTGGGTGGGTCTAGGTTTCTGTGCCTGTTTCCATGCTTAATTGCTGAAACCTGGCAAATGAACTTACACGTGGTCGGTTTGGAAATGTCAAACATAAGACAAATGATTATTAAGACTTATCTGGGTGATCGCCAATCATTAAGTTTTGACCAGATCATACTCCAAACTTAAATGAACTTGAGCCTATAGGAACAACAGAAGATTTAATTAAGAGAGTGTAATAGATTTACCACAAACTGTGAATTGGCTGAAGTTCCAGGAATGAGGTTATAATGACTAGAAAATATTTCATAAGAGATTCTTACCTTCAGTGAAAAAGTTCTGATATTTATTGTTGAAGTGAGCATTTTTGGTTGACTCTATGCGTGGTCTTGAATAATAATAATTTTCCCTCTTGGGGTGGACCCGAAGTCTGTGGAAGTAATCTCAAGCCTAGAGTTTCGTGCTAGGTTGCTTCCCAAAATATTTTCTGGACAATTGATGAGGAACTAAGGAATTATTGTATATGTTATATGGTAATTGTTATTGCCTAAGGACCATTTACTTACTAATTGAGTGCTGCAATACAGTTTTTAAGTGACAGAGCTGTTGATGTAAGAGATGTATAGTAACATGTATACCAGAAAAACAAAAAACAACGTGGGCAAAACTCAATGGAATGGTTGATTCTAAACTATTCAATATATTTTTAAATGCGGCAGAAAGCTCAAATTAGGAATTTACTGAATCAAGGGTAACATTCAGCTGAACCAAACTATACCAAGAGCAATCATCTTTCGATAGTTATTAACTAGAGGTCTCATATCTGGCTATCGTTGACTTTGGCACTTCATAACTATCTCTACTTGTCATCCTTCTCAACCGACATTGTTGCGAATGATCCAGGTACTTGATTGAAATGCCAATTTAACATTGGACGATTTACTTTTAATCTTCTTATTTAACCAATTGAATTTTTTGGAAATTGAGGAACATGTTTGATTTATAAGTTTCTTTTTGAGTTTGCACAGCCTACCTGAACTAGGCTTCTCTATACGTTTGGATGTGTAATAATCAATGAGAATTTTAAATTCATACCTTTTTCCTCTTTGTTACCTTTAACGGGTCTTATTTTTTGGTAAGCTTGATGGTCCTGGCAAAGGTTAAGGCAATTTGCATATCACAATTATGCTATCCACCTTTTGTGGCATATATATGCTCCTTGTGTTAGTGCATCCTCACTAGCCAAGTACTAGCCCCTTGAGATAAGCAATTGTTAAGGCATGGTTGTTGTTACTTGGCTCCATGCCGAGGCTTGGGGGTGGGGGGTTCATTGTTGTACTCCATGATAAGGAAAACAAGCCAATGTTGGTTTGAGTTGCGACTGTCTTCAGATGTCCGTGCATGGCATGGGTGAATTGCCCAGCCTGTAAGAAAAATTTAGGCACGCAATGTGAATTCAATGCACACTGAGGCTCGATGGAAATATACAAATGATGGGGTACTCCTATGTCAGAGTTTACAGGTTTGGATTTCTGTCCAATGCAGTTGATCGCCGCCATGTGTACACTATGTGGGAAGTGACTGACATGGACTTTCATTCAGTGTGCAAATGAAATGGACAATTGTACATGACAACCCTGACCCCTTAGTTAACTGTGTTGAGGGTTGTGGGAAAATTGACTCATGAGGTGGTTTCTGAACGCAATGAGCTGTTGGCAACTATATAGCTAGTAGGCTGTTTTAACTTGGTGAACACACCCTAGCAGTTTGGTAACACCGTTAACTTGTTTCCGCATATAGGGGCAGGCTGTTTAGGTGTCAAGCAGAGAGAAGTTGTTCTGCTTCAGCTTTACCTATATCTGCCGTATCCCATGCCTTGAATTATATTCCTATGTTGACTGTCATCTTTTTGTTCAGCGCCTTCAATTGTACCTTCTTCCAATGCATTTTTGTGGCTACTAAGTGAATTCTTAGTCATCGTTGGGCAAAAGTTTTACTCAATATTGACTATGTAACAATTTGGTATGAGAGTTACATTAAATATGGTTGCCAAAACTAGAAGCATCAAGTTTCTTAGTTGGAGGGCTCTATTTGAGTCCTAAAGTTGGAGTTCAAAGGTCATTGTTCATTGAAAGAGGTGTTGGGAAGCATGGCATGGTAAAGACCCAAATATGTGCAGACATATGGGCAACTTTTATGCATGATCCTTCAAACATGGACCTTGGCGACATGGCTGAATCTAGTTGTGGGCATCGGGTGGGTCAGTCCGATATTTCAATATTCAGAAACACTCATTACACTTCTAGTATTTCATGAAACCGTTAGGGTCCACGTAATTACTGGAATTGATATCGAACCGTCAGTTCGGGTTCGAGTTTAGCTCTACCCATAATATTTTTTCAAAAATTGTGAGATCACAATACCAATTATCTTTTCAATATTTAACCAAAATAGAAAAATAAAATATGCCACCAAATAGTATCCAATATATAGCATAATAACATTCAATATTTAGCATAATTACATCCAATATCTAGCAAAATATGCCACCAAATATCATCCAATATCCAAATTACATACCCAAAACAAACCAAAAATTAGAAACCAACAACAAAGAAGTACTAGCTTTTACAAATTCTGAAAACAACATAAATTCATTCATTTAGAAATAGTAAAACAATCAACATTGTCGACTTTTCTTTCCATCCCATCGTTTCTTTTGCATCCAACGAGTCATTAAGTTAAGGTGAATAAATTTTAAAAAAGTAAAAAAAATTATGAGGAAAAATTCGGTTTCACAGTCGGATACGAACCAAGAAACGTCTTAGACCCAATCAGTTCTCGTTCCTAATTTTTTTCTAGTTAAAATGCCCACCCCTAGCTGAATTCGACTGCAGGCAACGTTGTGGAAGTAGTTAGCATGGACTCTCGCTTAATGTGCGAAGTTAGATGCCAGAAGTTGAGGAACATATGTACATGATGATCCCTAAACTGACCATTTTGAGGGTGGTTGTGAAAAAGCTAACTCAGAGGATAGGGTTAGTGGGTGGTTTCTGCTTGGCCAAGTGGCCAATGCTAGAATTGTGAACACTCCCTAGTGGCTAGGGGTGTCAATTGCAGGGTTGGCTGCTGATGAACAAAGTAGAGAGTTTTGTTAGTCCACCATTGCTTGAAAGTTCTTTGTTTGAGAGAAATAAAAAGTTGTGACATACGCATAATTGTTGGCTTCTGTGTGTATGTTTATCTATATGTGCCAAATGCCTTCATTTTTGTGTGCCTAGTACCTTCAATTGTGTCCTTGTGCCTTTGTCCGCTGCTTTCATGGGCATTTGGGGTCTGAGTGCGATTTTAATTTATTAGCGCAATGGCTAGGTGAAGAATTGACTGAGTATTGACTCCGTGACACCAAGGATAATGTTTATATTCGAATAGCATGAGTATTGAGTGCCATTGTGCTCTGTGAATTTTGAAACTAATTTTCTGTCAGGTTATGGAGTTGTTTTAACATGGAGATTTTGAAGGTGATAATGTTTATACTCATTTCTGCAGATGATTCTGTTGATTATGGCAAAAAATCAACGTTGTCTAATTTCTTAGGCAAGTAGTTGGGTCTAAATATTTATTTTTGTCCTCAAAAGCAGACCGGGGTCCTCCAGATAAGTGGACCAAGCAGATCGAACGAATTGATACAGCTCTAATTTTTTTTTTTTTTCCTTTTTTTCCATATCTCAAGCACAAAAAGGAATGTGATTTGCACGAGTCGATCTCCTTGACATTGACCCTTTTCTTAAGCTCTAGATGTATGGATGTGAATGCCTTGTAGGATCATATTTTGCCCCTCTTTGGTTTTCCTGAATATCCGTTTTTTAATAAATTTTGATAAAAGTTGATGAAATGTGTGGTTGAAAAGTTGGTAAAAGTTGTGGGCCCCGTAAAATGCGTGGTAAAAAATGAATTTAGAGAAAAATGAATTTTAAAAATTTGGGGCCAAAATAGGGGCTTTATTCTATATTGAAATTCAGTATGTTTAAGTTCCTTTCGGTATGATTGTTATTAGCGTTTTGCTCATATCTTTTTCATTCATTTTTCGCTGCAGAGTAGTATACGTGGTTCAATAGAGATTTTACAATAAAGATCTCATCTTTCCTCTGGGTTCTTTAACTGCATTTATATGGGCTGAGGTGTACTTTTCATGGGAGGTGTAGAGCATGAAGATCCACCCTTAAAACGCATGAAAGTGTCGTCTGAAGAATCTGACAGTTTTTCCAGCAGTGCATCAATTAGAGAACGAGCTAGGTGCTTATCGAATGATTCAATGGCTCGACCCCTAGAATCTCAAGGGGATGACGAGGTTGTTGGTGTAAAAGGAGTTGTTAAGAAAGTTGAACTTGTAAGAATTATTGCTGAGGCTTTATATTCTCTTGGTTATGAAAAGACAATAGCACATCTAGAGGAAGAGTCAGGGATACCTTTGCACTCTGCTGTTGTTAATTTGTTTGTGCAGCAAATTATTGATGGTGAATGGAATGAAAGTCTAGCCACATTACATAACATTGGTCTAATGGATGAAAATATTGTTAAGTTGGCATCTTTTGTAATATTGGAGCAAAAGTTTTTTGAACTTTTGGATGGAGAAAAAATCATGGATGCTTTGAAGACACTGAGAACTGAGATTGCACCTCTGTGTGTACATACTAATAGGATTCATGAGCTTTCTTCTTTAATTGTGTCTCCATCACAAACTGCTCTTGATGGAACTTCTGCTCAACGGTTAAGGATCAGGTCACGCAAAAAATTACTGGAGGAATTGAAAACTTTGCTGCCCTCTACGGTGATGATTCAAGAAAAACGATTGGTGCTTCTTGTTGAACAGGCTCTTGACTACTCTTGACTTGCAAAGGGATGCTTGCAGGTTTCACAACTCCGTGGTTGAGGAAATGTCGTTGCTCACTGATCATCAGTGTGGAAGAGACCACATTCCTTCTCAAACTTTACAGGTCAGGTTAAAATTATTATTTACACGTTGAAATGAAAATAACTTTTTATAATACTGCCATGTTATCTGGAACATGGTCTTCAATTGTGCTGTTTAATACATTAATGCAAATAAACTCTCCTCATTTTTTTTTTTTAAATTATTAGTTGATTGATTTGATCACAGAAAAAGAAAACTAAATCTATATTGTTTTTTCATGAATAAGATATTTGAATCTTTCACTTTGAGTGTTGAAAGTGGAGAAAATTGCATCATTAGTCTTCAACATACTACCTCAGTAGTAAGTTGGTCTTCAACCTTTAAAAAGGACTAAGTTGGTTCCTAACCTTTCATTTTTGTTGCACAATAAATTCTTGGCGATGATAACTGTCCAAATCTTTGTTAAGTTGTCAAGTGGTTCTCGCATGTCCAACCTTTTGATGCTATTCTTTCCTTTCCAATTTGAGGTATTGTCTAAAAATTGGAAGTGAAATATGTTTTCATGAGAGCCGTGGTTTAAATTTTTCTCACTGAGGGCTGATTGTACTACAATGATGAAAACTGAAAAGGTCTGGTACCAACTTGCTATTGGGATAATAGGTTGGGGACCAATTTTGCAATTTTTAGTTTAAAAGGAATGAGGTATTTATCTATTTCTACTATTGTTGTTGGGTGAAATAACTATATTAAGCCCTTGTTTGATCCCCATTATTTCCAAAATACATTTTTCTTTCTCATTTTCAATCACACATTCTTCCATAAAATATTATTACACGCAAACCCAAAACTTTTCTTTATTTTTCAACCACATATTCTCCATCAATCTACTATTCCAAAATGCATTTTTAAGAAAAAATGGGGCTCAAACAGGCTCTAAGCCACATTTGAAAAGATGCTTAATCGGATATTGAAGCTATTTACCTCTGTGAGGCAATGTGTGAGTCTCGAGGCATTTTGAGACATAATCCAAGAGATACCAACAAACAGCCTGTGCGTCTCCCATATTATCACTACTAACAAGATTTTAAATCCCTGATCATCATCTTCATGACCATCAGTTTTAGTCTCTTCTCATTTTTACCCATCATCGTCAACTTGCAATGTTGCAATCTCCTTCCCCTTCCCCTTCCCCTTCTGCTTCCATGTATAAGTAACACTAAAGAACAAAAAAACTCATCATTTATGGGCTATAAAAAAATAGCCTGAAAGCACACCTCAGCTGCCCTGAGGCTAAGCCCAAGGTGTAAGTTTTGACGATGGTATACAAGGTGTTAAATGAAAGCCGCACGTGAGGCGCTCCCTCGAGGCATAATCTCAAACATCTGGAAACAATGGTATTGTGAATGTTGTTTCACATGGCAATATAAATGTACGTGTTCTTTGTATAAGAACGGAATTGTTGTGTCACCGGCTCACCGCAAGAATCTCTTGGACACCAAGATAAAATGTAGCCCCTGTTTGTCATCCTTTAAAATTTTATCCTTTAAAATTTTAAATTGTTTGCTACAGTACCATTCTCCACCACACATTCACACAATAAAATATTCTCCACACAAACCAATAAAATTTCCTTACTTTTTAACCACACATTCTCCATCAATCTACTATTCTATAATACATTACAAGAAATTAATGGCTCTTAAATAGGGCTGTAATGTTTTCTTCAAGGTGGTGTGAGAGACCCCAACCTCTTGATCAAATAAAAGGATGGAAAAAGATTAAAAAAAAAAAAGAATTATAATTTGAACGCTTTTTCTTATGCATAAATCCGAGACAAAAGTAATGCTCCAAGTTGTTCGAGAATAATAAATGAGTTCATGGACCATTGATCTAGAATTGGTCATGTCTATTTCTCAACGAGGGCTAGAAGGGGATATTACCTTGGTGTTTGTTTCATTGCTTTCTCATGGAGATAGATAGGGAAAATTGGTTAATACTATAAAAATGGCTAAAGAGATGAAACTAATGTGAAACAAGAAATCATGATCCTAATAATTACTCTACAAACAATGTTGGAATTGAAGGCTATATTTATTTTGTATCTTCATTGTTTTCTTAATGAATAATATATGCATCTATTGACCTGGGGCAGCTTTAGGAAATCTCTTATAAAGCCTTCTACAACAGAACACGTGCTGGAGTTTGATTTGGATTAAATGATTGATGAGTTTGATTATAAGTTAGGGATGATTTTTTTTGAAAAAGATGATGAACTGTATCTGAAAATTTGGAGGAGAAAACAAGATAAAAATAATGTTTTTTTCCACTTGAGGTATTAGCCAAATCACTGCCACACAATTTCAAATTCTCATATCAATTACTATACTCGATTTAATGATGGATGAGAAAATGGAAGAATCTAAAATCATCTTGGACATTTTCTTTTTAACTTTTCTCGTCATTATTGCATCATCTTTATTGATGACGTGGAAAATCTGTTTCCTTGTTGTGTGCGCCCATATATCATGACAACCTCCCTAAAAAATAGAGAGAAAAAAAGGAAAAAAAAAAAAAAAAAACTCACTCTGCAAACAATTTTGCGTACATGTGTTCTGTCCAATATTTGGCAAACCTTTTGTTTAGTTTGCACTTTGCTGTAGTTAGTAATGGTTCTTTCTGTATATGATGTATTTAAACTTTGTTAGGATGCTATAGTAAACTGACCTAGTGTCTCTGGAACTTAATAGTGAAGTTATAATGATGTTAGCAGAGACTTTGGCCATACTTTTGACCCCAATTGATGGACAGTTGTCATGAATTTATTAGGCTCTGCGTGGAGATGAAGCGTGATGTGATTTAAATGTGTATAGTTGATTAAAACAGAGAATATGCAATGATCTACTAGTTGCTTGAATTCAAATCTTTTAGTGTAATGGATATCCGTTTTTCTTGAATATGAACAGTGGAATTGTAAAATATCTACTCTTCCACAGAACCTGAGGTAATTCACAGTTTATTTCATCACTGTGACCATCGATACCTTCTTTTGATGCAATTTTTTGACAACGGGAATGCTTGACTTCATAATCCAGATATTACAAGAACACAGTAATGAAGTTTGGTTCTTGCAATTTTCTCACAATGGAGAATACTTGGCTTCGTCATCCAGTGATTGTCTAGTGATTATATGGGAGGTAATATTTTCTTTTTAGCTATGCATATAATTACTTTGTGCATGCATTTATTGCCCCTGGTTCCCTTCAATTACTGGATTTTTTATGAATATTTCCTCATGCCGTTAACAACTTACTACCATGCTGATTTTCAATTGTCAGTGCTATTTACCAACTTCTGCGCAACGCTTCTTGACATTAAAATTGTCGTCTTCCAACTTAACATCAGCATCTGTTGCTCTCAATTTTTATATAGCTCAAAATATGTTTCAGTCTTGGCGTAGTATTTACACCATTTATTCAGAGTAGAACTGTTTCTAAAACACTTATTGGATATGAATTGTAAGGACTATTTATTTGAAGTCAGACAATATCCATTAGATCTTATAGTTGTTTCAGAAATATAATATTGCATTAATGGAACTTTTGTGAGCAAGTGCCTTTCATTAGTTTCTGTTATATTTTTCTGTTTGCTCCCATCTTCTTGAAACTTGGCGGCATTAACAAGTCTCCAATATTTCACCTGCCCCAGATAGTTCTTTAACCATACGTGCCGATTGGTCATTCGATGCCAGATGGTAAAACTAATGTGTCTTAGAAGCTTTTTGCTCTCATATCTTTTGAAATTGGAATCTCGGATTCTGCTTCTCTTTTCCTTAACTAGTAAGGGCACCCTATATCAAACATAATTGCAAACTGTGTTGTTCTTTTCTCTTCATACTTCTAACAATCCCTCCTATGATTTGAAAGGTAAAAAATTCTGTTCGATTTGAAAATCTCTACCAAATGACTATATCAGCCCCTCATGAAACAATTCTCTAATCAGCTTACATTAGAAACCACCATCAATTTATACTTGAAACCCAAACAAATAAAAATAAAAAGATTAATAGCTCCAGAGGAAACAAATCCTTTATCACCCTAGGCCCCAAGTAGAAAACGCCCATGTTAGGCTTTTCCACAAGATCTAGAGGAGGAAGGGCTTTGCAATTCCATTGGTGTAGCAGGTTTTATTGTCAGGAGTTTCATCATAAAAGGGTTGGTTTATACAACCGGACAGAAGTTTGGTCGATTTTAGCTTTTAGGTTTATGGTTAGAGTTTGTTTCCAGGTTTTTACGAGGTTGCTACATTGGTGAGAGAAGTGCTGAGGTTAGAAATTGATTCTATTCAGCAATAGTGGATTCCGGGTCTTGACACTTCGAAGAACCAAATGGAAGACCTGACAAGGTTGGCTTGTGGAGCTTACCATTATCTGAACCATTTAGTTCATTTGAAAATCTTGCATCCTTTACTGGAGCTGGTTTCTCATAGCAGGCTTAGGACTTTCTATTTAGCTCAAACTCAAAGCAAATTTCTTCATTTATCTCTCTGAGGACAGCAGAAAGTCTTGATAATATGCTTGCTTGTTAAAAAAAGCTGATTTTTCCCCCCCTGAAAGGCACAGCAGATGTATGTTGAAAAACCTATTTGTTGTGTGGGAAGTTGTGGTTTTTGTTACTTTTTTGGCATTTTAGATAGAAATGAACTCTATATTTTTTAATAAAAGGAACAACTGCTGCGAAATATTGGAAGGAGCAAAGTTTTTGGCTTCTTTATGGGCTTCTATCTCTAAAGAGTTCAAGTATTTTAATTTTATCTTAGGTGGTGTTGGTTGGAAAATGTGATGTATTCCTGATTTTGTTTTTAAACTTGTTTTTCTTATATTTTAAGAGGGCTCCTTGTTCTGGCGATGTATGTATGTATTTTGATATCATGAATAATAAATATATGTTTTCAGTAAAAGTATAATTAAATATTTTCCCTTCAAATCATCATGTCTTTGATTATAATCTACATACCAAGCAAAGAGAACTTGGTATGGTATGTTCAATTGAATGTTAATATTTATTTCAACACAAATACTTGAGCATACCTGCAAAGTTGTTCACCACTTGCAAGAACATTTCGAAGTTCTCTTGTAGCATTTTTGGCAAATTGTAGAACTCATGACATAAACAACTAGATCTACGTCAAAACCAGTACATCTTTCACCTATTTATAAACATTAAATTATAGTTGATATTTGAAAATATATGTAGACAATTTCAACCGTCTTTTGTTTTTCAAAATTAACCGTCTTTTGCTCCATAGGAGTGTTCCTTCTTGGAACGTGTAATGTATTTCAACTAACTAATTTTGTCTTTTTAGCATCACATATTTGATTGGGCATGCTATTTGCGTGATTAGACCTTTATTTCCATTATTGCAGTGAGCTTGAGGAAAAGGAATGAACTTGGGAGATCAAGCTATTTCATTGTTATTTATATTGGATTATTTTGAAGATGATACAAGTTATGTAGATAGCAGTGAATGTAGGTTTTGGGTTGTGAAGAGGGCTTTGGTTTTTGGTTTAAATCATGTATAAGAGTTGGCCCCACATGGTGCGAGATTTAATAAATTATTTTAACTAATACTTATACTATAGAATTGAAAGAATGTAGTGTATTTTGATGACAATTTAAAAGTGTGTATGTGGACTGAAATTCCAAAATCCATTGGAAACTTCACTAGATGGTACCCTTCGCATCCATTCCTCTTCTATCTAATGGGAATGGTTTGAAAAGCCTGATTTTTATACAATGCTGAATTTGTTCGCTGCCATCTGTTTAAATTTAGTGTTGTTGATAGTTTAACTACTCAACCTAAGTTGTAGTTTTTTGATCAGCCTCAGTCATGACTTCATGTACTTTTGTTACCAGTTTTAGTTCGCTTATGTTGCTTATTGCTTACTAAATATTTTATTTCCAGTTATTGGGAACTTCTTTTAGTTCATTCTATTGGTATTTCTTAATTACTTCTGATTCCTTCTCTGGTTTGACAAATTAGGATTATGCTATCAAAATGTAGCACTCACCTTTTCAATATAGTGATGAACCTAGAAGTGTTTTAACATTATTCGCTTTGTTACCCAAAAGTTTTGAGTGTATTACCTGAAGGCTTTTCCTGTTTAGACATCATTTTGATTGACTGTTGATATTTTTAGCATGATTCTGTTGCTCTTGTTAGGTAAAACTGGATGGTCGAATATCCTTGAAGCATAGATTATCTGGTCACCAGAAACCTGTCTCCTATATTTCATGGAGCCCTGATGATCATCAACTTCTTACTTGTGGAGTAGAAGAGGCTGTTAGATGTTGGGATACTGCATCTGGAGAATGCCTCAATGTATATGAAAAAAGTGGCCTCGGTTTGATCTCTTGTGCATGGGCACCAGATGGGAGAAGGATATTTTGTGGCGTTACTGACAAAAGCATCTGCATGTGGGATCTGGAAGGGAAAGATGTAAAATGTTGGAAAGGGCAAAAAACTATTAGAATCTCAGACTTGGGGATCTCTAGTGATGGGAAACAGCTTATTGCTGTTTGTAAAGAAAATATTATATCATTGTTTGGATGGGAATCAAATTCTGAGAAATTCATTGAGGAGGATCAAACTATAATTTCATTTGCTTTATCTAATGATGGTAAGTTTTTGCTAGTTAGCCTATCGAACCAAGAACTCCATCTGTGGAATATAGATGGGAGTGTAATGCTAGTAGCCAAATACAAAGGTCACAAGCGTTCTCGTTTAGTTGTGAGGTCTTGTTTTGGTGGCCTACAGCAAGCATTTATTGCCAGCGGAAGTGAGGACTCACAGGTAATGCCTCTTCTGTTGATCATGAACATTTATTTTGCATTGCCACATACTTTTTATATTTATATTGCTGGTATGAACTGCTCTTTCAAAATCAAATTGATGATAATTGCTTACTACTCGGAACAATATTATTTCTGTGAAGTAAGCTTTTTGAATACAAACTTAGACTGTTTGTGGTACTCACATCCTCCAAGTGAATTGGTGCTAACTGTTGTTGTCAGTGTTGTTTATGGGCCGTCTATCTGGACAAGCATGTATTATATTTGAATGTTTCTGCACTTCATACAAAATGCTAATTACATCGAGGCCACTGTGTCTAGATTTTGTTATCACTCGAGTGCCAGTGATTTTCAATTTTACAATAGATTTGAATTTATTACATAGCAAATACACCAGCCTACCTGGAGTATGCTAGGCTAAGCTTTATAAGTAAATAAGTAAGTTTTAAAATTAACAATTTATAACGGTGAAAGTTGGAAATAAGTTAGTTATTATTTTTTTTAATTAAGGTAAGAGTTTCTTTCTAAATATGTAATAGCTTGTACTTAAATGTTACTCTTACAGAAATAACTCAAATCTACTGAAGCAGACTATTATTAATTATGGCTTCTTAATCTCTCTGTGTGTTGTTTAATTTCTGTTTCAGTAATGCAAACTTGGTTATTGTCTTCAGTTAACAATTGATATATTAATTGTGAATGCGACTGTCTTTATCGGGAGTGTTACTAATTATTTGACATGATATGTAGGTTTATATATGGCACAGGGTCTCAGGAGAGCTAATTTTAACTTTGCCTGGACATTCTGCGGCTGTCAATTGTGTTAGCTGGAATCCAGCTAATCCTCATATGCTGGCTTCTGCAAGTGATGATCGGACTATTCGCATATGGGGCTTAAATCAGGTAAATATGACTCAAAATGGGAAGCATAATAACGGTGTCTGCTACTGCAAAGGGGCAACTTGAAGTCATCAATCCTTAAAAATTGTACTTCCTTACTGTCGAGTTTATGTAAATTCTTCTATACCAGTCCTGAGCTGACATTTACTACAAACTAGAAGGTGATATTACATTATCTGTGACAATAAACGCGTACTTTCTTTTAAATGTCAGTCTTTGCTGCTATTTTTTTGGTTATGAAGCTGATCATGAAGGGTTTTGATGTGTTGATTGTTCAATTATTGACTCTTCACATGATTAGACCTATGTTCAATTCTTGACGCATTACATGATTGGTCGGTAGATTTAGAAACCTTCTTCTTGCTTGATATAGCTAATTGTTTCATTACCAGGCTGACATCTCGAGTTAAAAAGTATCTGTGATAGTTTTGTTCTTTCAGTAATGGCATTTCTAATGTTTCCATATGTAATTTTTTTTTTCAACATTTTCTTTTCGTCTTTCCTTAAAATCTATATCGTGGAGTTGAGAAGCACGTGCATGATTCCCTCTTGCGTAGTTAGAAGGTTAACCCAATTTTTGTGGTGTACTTTGTGGCGGTTAAATGCATTCATTGCATATATAACTTGTAAAATGTTAGAGATAAATGGGGAATGGGTTATTTACTCGGTAATACTGTGGAACTCAGGTTGATAAACCTGTTATGAAGAAGTTTAGTGTTGACGTAACCTCTAGTCCTTGCTCAAATTGCCTGGCTAAGTAGATCGAGAAGGGATTTTGTTCTCGACTATTCTTGAAAGCTTCAATAGCGATGTGATTACTTGGAATTCTAGGACTAATCTTCGGTGCAGAAGTTCTCTTCCTCTCAGCAAATGATATCTCATAAAATGCTAGAAACTAAGTCAAAACTTTGTATTTGATTTCTTGCTATTGACCTCTTAAATTTATTTAGGTATCAGACCATGTCCGATCATCCACTGACCCCTTTATTGTGAAAACCGAGCAAGTCCATACACGTGTTCTTTTACAGAATCAAGTTTGATTCAAATTCGATAATTGATGTAAAAATTCAACATTCTTAGGCCATGATAAGGAGCTTGTGTGCAAACGACTCCCTCACCATAGCTCATTGATTGCTTTTACAACTCAATCAAACACCCTATTTATGTATTCTGACCAGATCTCCTCTTAAGCAACACTGAAAGAATTCGCAGTTTTCTCAACAAACTTTCTTGCACCTTTGAACCATCTCTTGTCTCCTGCTTGAGCCTTGCAAATGTATAGTTTGCCACCTGACACCGTCGCCATTATCAGTTGGTGTTTACCACCTTCATCTCCGTCAGCTGTTCTTGTCAATACTGATATGAAATAGTAAGGTTTCCCACCGACCACCGGTGTTGAACTCTCCAATATGTTTGCAGTTGCCACTGCATTTGAATCGAATCCACCCTGCTCATATATTTCCAACTTATTATTCAATTCTGAATGAGATGCTTAAAACTGTGCTGCAAGTACTTTATTTACCTCTGAATCAGTTTTGCCAAAGTAGACTTGTTTTCCCAGTAGATAGTCCACCTGCATGTAGAAAAGTCAGGTGAAAGTTTGTTATAAGAATATCGATGTAGCATGTTTGGTAGGCCGGAGAAGTCTATTGACTCGTATACTAGACATGGTCGTGGGTGAAAATAATAATAAAGATGTTTGATTACTTGAGAGAGGAAGACCTCAGGGGAACCATAGTCAGTGATGGATTTCTTGTCAGTTGGGGTGACCGTAACAACGACGTTGCTTGTGGAATCGAAGTTGTCCTCGTATCTAAGAACTTGACCAGGGTATTCCACTACTTTGCTTGGGTTCCACTTTGAGGGAATTGACAACTTGAATCCATCCCCATTGTATGGCAAGAAATCTGTGTTTGTCTTTGGCTTCCCAAATATGTTGGCTGCATTTAACTTTTCACACATTAATTGAAAACGATGGACTAAAAGTATGTGGCATGCAATATTATTAGTGGATAATTCACTTAGGTCTCATTATTTCACTCTATTCAGCGAATTTTAGGTGATATATATAGAAGATTGGTATTTGGGCCTCATTGGGCCTTTTAGTGGATGATTTGGTGGATAACAAAAACGGAGACCAAAATGGCTATAGCCATGTTTTGAAAACTAGCCGTTATGGCTTTGATTTTTTGTGCTTTTTGGTGAATGGATTCCAACTTTTATTGTTGGAACCATTTCGTGGTGTATAAGTTTAATACTATAAATATCATTTAGTATTCCATTTCAAATGATTAATTAACATCAAGAAAAGAAATCCATACTTCTGTTATTCCAAATTCATCAAATCATATTCAAATTTTTTAAAGTTTTCATTGAGTTCACTTTGAAGAAACACTTGTGCTTTGGTGTTCTTCATAATTAGGCTTGATATAATCCTAGAAACTATTTGCCGAAAATCGTTTAGAGCATTAGGAGAGCAGACAAATATCGTTTGAGTACGTGTTCAAGTCATGCTATTCCATTCCATTTTTCGGTGTTTCCTCTTCTTCCCTTTTTCTCTCCATTGTTGTATATTTAGACCCAAATTGGATAGGTCATACCAGATTCTCCATAGGCGGCATCAGCAGGTGAAAGCTTGGATCCCATGGCAGAAGTCCCAATTAAAACAGTGAGAGCCAGTCTTCGAGATATAGTGGCCGCGCCATCTTCTTGTTGAAGTGCTGCCTGATTCTGCGCACGGCAAATCAGCCGTGTAGGCTTGAGTGATGGCAGGTAGCTGCTAGACGAAGAAGATCTATAAGTAGAGAGTACTGCAGCTGAATGGTTGAGCAAGAAGCATGCTGTTGCGGCCATTGATATATTTCTACTCTCCTTTTTTCTCACACACGAACACAATTTCTTGTTTCTGTTTCGTTTGCTAGCTCGTAAATGGAACTTTGAAGTGAGAAGACAAAACGGGAGTTTTAATTTTGTTGGATGTTGGCATGATTGGACTTATGATGGACGATAAGTGGTTCTCATCGCTCTCGTACAAAATTCTAGTGTATTCTCCATGTCATATGAGTACAAAAGGGTCCCACCTTCCGGAACTTACTCTTTGAAGATGAAACTAAAATAGGAAAAGCTTCACTAAAGTTAATACGGTCATTGTAATAGATAAAGATTTAATTGCTGTTGTCGCAAGTGCAGTTATAATTCAATCCTATGATAACTACTTTCGTAATACCGGGCGGTCCGGGCCTCAGCCTCAGTAAAGCATTAGTCGAGGTGTTCTTCGCATTGCATTGGGCTAGCTTCTTGAAACTTGAATTAAAGTGACTTTGATTTGAATAATAAGATTGACTGACCACTGTTCTACCGAGTTATTCCGACCATTCCCATTACAAAAGTAATTAGTATTTTTGGCATTAGAAGGTATTTTTGATTGGTAATTAGTTTGAAAGTAGCTATTTCAACTTTAGCCACTTGAATTTTCGATGGTGCTTACTTGATCAATGAATTATCTTCCTTCAACGTTAAGAGTAGGCAATACTAGTGCTTTCCTCAGATAATCAAAAAGAGTTGATAATTAATTTTTTGTCTATCGATCTCTAAAGGCATTGAATAATAACCCGCATCATGTTCTGTAGACTATGGGGGCACTTATGGCAGTAGTACATTCCTGCAAAACAGTCAAGAAACTAATAGTGCGCTTTCAAGTTGTTTTCAGTTTTTAGTTTTTCAAAATATTAAAAACGCTTTTGATCTGATATTTCTGAAAATGTATTTTGAAAAACAAGCTGAAAACGCATTTTTTACGTAGTAGAAAACAAGCATTTAACTAAAATTTTGTTTAAATAATAAGTTTAAAAATAAAAATCTAACGAATAAAATTTTAAAAAAAATAAGAAAGACAAATTTAGAAAATGAAAAATAAAAAATAAAATTATCAAAAAATCTATAAATATTAAAAATAATAAAATAAAAATAGTTCAAGCTCTTAATGATTATTAAAAAAAATTCGAAAAAATATTTAATTGAATACGGATAAAAATATTTTCAGTCTACATTATTAGTTTTTATTTTCATTTCATATATTTTTAACTCAATTTATTATTTATTTATATATTTTTTTTGTATCTAGAAACAATATTGTAAGATTCATTAACTTTAAAATGTAATATTACATGATAATATATTAATATAAAATTGTTCTATTTTTATTGAACAAAATGTTATAAAATATTTTTTCAAAATTTCAAACCAAACGTGTCTTCTAGTTTTCTGTTTT
This sequence comes from Fraxinus platypoda, assembly GCA_903798405.1. Lineage (NCBI taxonomy): Eukaryota > Viridiplantae > Streptophyta > Magnoliopsida > Lamiales > Oleaceae > Fraxinus > Fraxinus platypoda. The sequence goes on from CAIGRT010207887.1 coordinate 19,612, forward strand.
AAGAAATAATTTTTTAAAATGACAAATCAAATGCGTTTTTAGAAATTTTAAAACAGACCTCTATCTATTTCATGATACTTATAACTTTTATCAACTTTTAAATAATACTTTTATCTTTTATTTGTTTTTAACAATTATAAGAGAAGAAAAACATTAAAATATAATTGTTTAACGTAGCATGATAAAAATTTCATTAGTCATCAAGGAGAGGTTGAGTAACTAAATCTTACATTTGAAACAACAATTCTCCAACCTTCGCCTCTCTCTCTCTCTCTCTCAAAAGAAAGGAAAAATGAAGTATAAAGCACTTAAGTTGGTATCCAAAACTCAAAAATTAGAAAAACCTATCAAGCAAAGATGATTCACACATGATCACATCCACATACAAAATTACCAAATTGCAGCAATTTGATTAAAAAGAAAATCATAAATTCCAGCATCATTTATAAACATGCAATCACCATTATACATATTTGATGGTAGTAAGTATACATGATAAAAGAGGCCAGAATTTTCACTTCCGGCGGATCGAATCCTAATTTATGGCCATGTTCATTTTGTTGCTTGATGTATGAAAATATAATAGTCGAACAACGTCTAGACCCAACTACACCTAGAGGTGTGTATAATGCGGAATTCAATTAATCATTCTAGATGATTAAGTTTAATGTCAAATTAAACCCTAAGTGTTAATCATGCAATATAGATCAAAAGCAATATAAGTAAATAATACCAAATTTGGTAACGAAGGACAACCCCTTGAATAACTTTTCACAGGGATAAAAAACTTTTGGACAAACCTTGTCAAAAAACATACAATTGGTCTAGACACAATTAAACCTTAGTAGATTCTATCCACCCAACTTGTAAATTACTAAAGAACATCTTCGACTGTGCAACCTGCACTTTCCAGGAACTCTAGATTTCTTTTCCCTTCATGTGGACTACCAAGAGAGAACTTGTTTTGGAACAACTCGAACTCCAGTTGTCTCTTCTCAACTTCAGACCTCTGAAAACTTATTGATGAATGTAAAGATCTTTTGTATTTTGATCTTGTAGTTGAATCAAGAGAATTATGGAATCGATTGTACTCCATGTATATAATGATTTATATACACATGATGTGGTGATATATAATTGGGTTAGAATTTCTTTAACAAAATATATATATATATATATCTCCACTCTCTTTTTAACATTTCATCTTTATGTAAACTACTTGTATAAAATAATGATCAACACACTTTTGGGACGGACTATTGCTCGAGTATTTATAATATGAAGTGTTTGAGGTTGAATGGGATTAAAAAATTCATTAAATTGCGAACCGGACTCTTCCCAGATGACACAACTGTACGAGCGCCTGTCGTACGGTTAGTCAACCGCTCAAGCACTGGGCGCATGATCAGCTCTGAAATTTTTGCTCTAGCGCTCCTTTGGCGGGTAGAGAGCATTTTTGCGACTATTTTTTCTCCTTGATTCATCTTTGACTTCTTCAAAACCCATACTACTAACCCCAACTCTTTTGACTTTACTTACAACTCAATAACTATGATTTTGAACACGAAACTAGTCAATTACAATTTATACCTAACAGTCTGGGTGTGGATACTCCTTGAAAATTTCAAATTTTGTTGTTAATTCACAAATAGAATAGATATATGTGCACGGTTTTGATGACAAGTTGTGGTCTGATAATTCAAAGTTTCCAAACATGTATGATATTTAGCTTTTGCCAGGAAAAAAAGAAAGAAATGCTAAATTTAGCATATGCTTCCATTTCATAAATCTGATTTTGTGTGTGGCGATGATGTCTTAGCTTGTTGATTGAGTTCTTGAACTTCCCCCAGGTTTCTTTCCTGGTTTTCACTTACATGTGCTTGATGTCATAATGATTTTCCTGGAACATGGAAGCATATATCAATCGACTATAAGAATAATAATGAAGCTAAAATCCTTTATTTTTAAATACTTGCCATGCTAAAAAATGTATGAGAATGAATAAAATCCAATGGACAAGATTTTATTAGAACAAATTGAAATTTAGAAAACATTTATTTTGGACTAAGATTGTCACACAGTAAATGATTTATAACGTACATGGCAGAAGAGTGAAATTTTTTAGGACAAACATGTTTGTTTGAGTTTATCTTATCACCTGAAAGCCCAAGAAAAAAATTCTAGCAATAAAATATATTCACACCACTTCTTCCAGAGTAATGTTATTCATCCCCAGTGGGGTTACAAACACAGTCTAGGTAGCGTTAAATGATAGGTTAAATTAAATAAGTCATTTAATTTCACATTTCATTTAACCTATCATTTAAAGCCACCTCAACTGTGTTTGTAACCCCAATGGGAATGAATAGCATTACTCCTTCTTCCATGACTGGCATCTATTGGTTATCCCAAATGTAATTTTCCACCCTTCAAGAACTCAGAATAGTTCATAAACTAATTAGTGGGATTAATACCCTAAATGGTCACTGAAC